>JAEANM010014773.1:0-13862 GCA_017656035.1 Myanophis thanlyinensis
TATGCATGCATATACATTATTCATCCATACATACATCCATCCATCCATCCATTTATTTAAAATAACCTCCAAGCATGCTAATGAAATAAAATGCTGTAAAAGATGTATATCAGCAAAAAATGATTTATTTACAGTCTAGAAGTATCTAATGAAAAACTTTCTGTGTTTTAAAAATATTAATTAAACGGAAGCTAAACTAAAATGTAATGTATTGGGATTTTTTTTCTCTTTTTCTGTGCATTAGACAGTCTTATAAGGAAATTTGGTGGGTGGAGTGTTCGTTTGTAAAAGCCATACTAAATTATTAAAATGGTTTTCCCCCCTATTTTTCTGAACTGCAAATATCACACTGCAAATATCTTTTATAGCTATATTAATTATTTCTTATATAGAGCATACCATTAATATTTCACATTTTAAATTTCTTTCTCTTAGACAAAATATCTTCACTTTATCTTGTTCTCTTCTGTACATGCCCCTCTAAGAACATGATGACATATACTAAAGCAAATATGATATACCTTTCATTAAATCTAACCATGCAGCCCTAGTTTTCTATAGATAAGCTTAATTTACCAGTTGTGGTTGCTTCTGGCTGTTGAGACTCTAGTTGTATGTTATTTGCTTGTTAGAATTTGCATTTGGCATTAAGACACATATGAAAAAGCATCATGGCATAAATGTCTCACCATTGACACGTAAACCACCATAATAATAGTATCAGTTATCCACATTCTTCAAGCCTTGTGGACTATGGCCTGCAGGAAAGAGAATCTATTATGCAAATTACAGTTATCCTTAATATATGCAGTTTATAAAGTTCTTTATTGCCAATACTTTCACTCAAGTGGCTTCTTTTAGGGGGGAAGGGAGCTTATTCTCTGTGAAGTCCTGTTGGGAAAAATACACATATATGTAAATGCACATATGCAAACACAACCACATAAGCATGCCCATACATATATCACTGCACATGCTCTTATATGTACACATACACCTATATAATAAATTAATGCAACTGTGCATTGAAAGTTTTTAGGAAGGTTGAACTTACCAAGACTTTGCAGAAAAGTTTAGACTTTGCTCTATCTTTGTCATTATCAGTAATTTTAGCACTATATAAAAAACCTAGATAATATTTCTCAGCATGTCTACCATGTGGAATCAGAAGTAATTTCCTTTCAAAAATTAAGTCCTAATTAAAAACTAACACGGAAAGGGCCAGACACAATATGAGTGTTTCATTGACAATGTGCCTATTAGAAAAATTATATGTCTTCTAAAAGCCATTGCTTAAAAGGCAGCAACTCGAAAGAGAGGAGAATCTAAAGTGCAATAACACCTATAGTGGTGCTGCAGTCAGCAGTTTGGTATAAATGGAATGTGGTCCGTCTGTATTGCACTTAAATGCCTTGTAAGCATTTAAATCATTCAAACAGAACCGAAATGCTACAACTGGAATGGAATCCATCTGCTATTTGATGATGTCATTCTTCCATTAGAATTTACATGTGCTGAGAAATGAACATATCAAAGAGAGAATAAAGGGGAATCTGCATGCTGACTTGTGTAGGCTTGAAAACCTATTCCTTTTACATTGTTCCATTTATCTGAAAAAAATACAATTGTAATTCAAGACAGGGGTGTAACTGATAGGAAATTAATTTCTTATTTCCGGAATAGGTTATCTTTTAACAACATGTCCTATCCTTTTGTCATCCACATTTTGTCTTCCTTCTAGCACAGCACAGTATAAAACCCATACATACAAATTGCATCACAGTATCCACTTGAAACTCTACACAAGGAACTTCAGGTGGCTAACCATATGGGTCAAGAGGCTTGACTAGGGAATTTTACATGCAAATCTGAAGAAACTCCAAATGAAGATTTTCTTAAGTGTGCTGAAAATGGCTAGGAGTCATGCAGAGAACCGTTTTGACAAATAAGCATCATTCTGCAAAATTTGCAAGAGGGGTAATTTAATGTAGAGATTATAATACTGAATCAATACTAGGAAGGTTTTGGTTCAGTTCCCAAATGAACCATGAAACTTATTAGATGACACTTACTTGTACATCAGTTGCTACCTGAACTACCTTCCAGAGATATAATAAGAGAAAATAGAAGATGTACAGTATATTTTTTTCTATAGCATCTTGAAGATGCCTCTTCCTCCACAAAGCTGTTAATAGAGAGGACAGATATAAGTTTACTTCCTTTTGTTTACAAAGAATTTCCTTCAACGGTGAAATTCTTGGAGAAAGAATACACAAAGAAGTTGAGATGGATCACACACTAGTTCTCTAATCTGTTTGTTTACGTGCTATCTATCATAATATTTTCAAATAATTTCACTCCACCCCTTGGCACTTCCCCGTTCTATAAATCATCAAAATATTATGATTTAGCCTTAGTATCTCCAACTCATCACTTTCTAAATTGGGATTTTAATTCACAGAATCACCAAGGAAGAAATTCTTGGAATTTAATTAGCAATTCATCCAGAAACTACTAAATTGTGCAAAGCTGACTTAACCAGAGCAGCTAAATGAGATAAGGAATAATGCACATATTTTTACATATATGTTCTTCACCATCATGTTATAGCCTTAGATGAACTGGAACATTATTGTTTAATTAGTCTGACATAATTCATGGATTTACTGAGTGATTTTAGCATTTGAATTCTTCAGGTTTTTTGTTATATTAAGTCATCATTTTTCAGGAAAGCAGAGACACTTGATTGAAAAACCCAATCAATTATTTATTTTCATTTACTGAAATTGCCCATGCATTGTTATCATCCTACTTGCAATTAGTCATGGGAGTATTCACAGTCCCTCCCCCAAAAGGATTGTATCATGCAGAGACCTTGCTGTGTAAGCTGAATAAACCAACAGGAAAAATAAAAAGTAAAAAGGCACCTTCTGAGAACTTCATTTCTTCTCCACAAAAAACCTTTTCCACAGAATGATTCTAAGGCATTTCCTCCTGTCACAGCACTCCTATCATGACCATAAGCAAAAGATGAAGGAAAAGTAGTAAAAATGTTAAACCATGCTGTGTTATAAAGGAAACTGTGACCTCCATACATAAACTTCTGACTTGTAGCAGAGTTAGATGGCTGAATATTTTCTCTAGTTATCAGATGACAAGCTTGTATAAGCTGCATGACATTCACTCTTAAATTGTTGATATTCAGTGTTGAATTTGTAACTGATTCACCATCCACCATCCAATAGCATGAAGAGGTGGTGACTACAATTTTCTTTGTAGGAAAAGTGTGTTAATCAAGAAACTAGAATGGACAGGGCAATCCTATGTTCTACCATACTGAAGAGAAAAAGTATACTGCAATCCTAAAATGCAGATATTTTATAAAAAAAAACAATAACCAAGATTGAACATATTTAACAGACATGAAATGCAGTTCAGGAGATAAGAAATTTTGTGAGGAAAAAGTGAAAAATGTCCTACCTGTAGGTAAAGACTGGTTGGAACCTTAAAAGACTTATTTTCAGAGAAATTATGCTTTCTCTGTATATTTTGTATTATACAAATATTGTATATTTCCCTTGCATACAATAGATTTAAAAGTGTAAAAGACCAAGTACAATAATAATAATGTTGAAAAACATGTAACCTACTTTAAATGTTAACAAAGTCAAATGTTATTAATACAATCAGCTCAGTGACAAATCTCCTATGTACAGGCAATGATCTTGAATTCAAATTACTAAAAGCTAAATACAGTAATATTTCCAGAATATAAAGGATTATAACATAGCAAAGTAATTACATGATTAAGCTTTGGGTTCTCATTCACTTTAAATACTGGTTGATAAAGGTATACAAAGCTCAGTTTAGTGTTTTTAATATGAAGATGTTCATATTGCTGATTTACCTTAAAGAGATGTAAGAAACACTGAGACAATATGAAAACTTGGGAAAACTGAGTTCTGTCTTAATATTATTTACACAGTTAATAATATTATGTTATATTAGCTTTATTGGTGTTGAAGAAAATATGGCCTTCCTTAACATATATTGTAAGTTACATTTGGATTTAGACTGCTTAGTACAATATTTGTACAGTACAAACTACACCAATTTGGTGTAGTGTTTAAAGCATCAGGAGTCCATGAATTTTAATCTCATTTTAGGCATAGAACCAGCTAGTGACCTTGAGACAATCCACTTTCACTCAGTCCTAAGGAGAAGGCAATGGAAACTACTGTACATCTGAAAAACCTTGCCAAGAAAATTGAGGGACCTGTATAGGCAATGGCTTAGAATCTTGTGTGATTGAATGGAAGAACAATAACAACAACATTGTCTCTTTAGGATTCAAACCCATCATCCAATAGTCATTTCCCATTCTTCTTTTATCTTTTTCACCTCATAATCAAACAAAAATTAATAAACGAGAGAAGGAAATTTGAATTGTACAATGTTTTTAATAAAAGTATAAATTACAGTTTGTGTAAATCATTCAAAACAGATGTTGTGAAGCAGTAGCATGTACGAAGCACCGTTTCTCGCATTGTGAAAGCAGCCATTATTTTTCTAGTTTAGTTTAGCTCTCTCTTCATATGTGTAGCTGTTCAGGCACCTTACTTTCATGAAACATTAGTTAAGGAAAATGACTAGTATACAATAGAAATATTAGGTGTTGTATTTAATGGAAAAAAGTGCTTTGGAAAGTATGGCAAAAGATCCTTCTGGCTGAGGTTTCAGGTACACCTCATGTAGTCTAAAGCAAATTTTACTTTGAAACTGAAGTATTGCATATCCACATGAATGATAATTTGGATCTGAAATCTTAATTATATGAAATCCAGAACAATTAAAGCAGAGTCACATCATTAATGCAGAAATTAAAAACAAACAAGGTTGCTGATGTATGTCTTTTCTTAGGACTAGGGTAAATGACCCTTCCTAATTTATAGTTTATTTTGTTGCCATTGGTTTCAATTCAGCATGCTTGAATTTAATTTATTTCAAAGTTGTCTTACTTTATGGTTAGTATACCTGAACCTATTTGGTATAGGTTCCAAATACCTATTTGGTATTTCTTTTGGTAGCATTTTCCAATTTCATTGATGGAATTGGAGACAGTGCAAATGTTGCTATAGTTTTCTGCTACTTGGGTTTTCATATCTTTAAGGCTTCTTTTGCGGTCCAATCTGAAAAAGCCAATGAAAAAAGTGTTGATGTCTTCCCTCGGTATTTAATTGAACTCTCACAAGCCTAGCAAGATTGGTGGTGAGATGATTTAGAATGAAATACAGCATATTCATGCATCCTATGGTTTGTCTCATAAGGACTGCACTATAGTCCACCTGTGAGAATTTCACTGAAATTATCTTCTTCAACAGGCAGTTCAAAAATAAATTTCTGTTTCACCAAATGATTGAGAACAGATAGGGCAAAAGACTGTGGGATTATTATTTTCTTTTTGCATGGATGGAACTATTATAAGATTTGCTTTTGACCCATGCAGTGTAAACTTTGATTCAGTCCTATCTTTGTCATTGCAAAGTCTGAAATATTTTTAAATATAATTTGTTGATTTTCAGCAGCATGGCATTTAATGAAAAGGCAAACAACCCTTTTAACTTCATGTTTGCTTCACTACTAAGCATGTAGACCTCAATATTGTTGTTTGTTGTCAAAACTAAGAAGTGAACTCATATTGAGGTGTTCTCCAAGCATTTAAAATTAAATATGATTATAATGGCTGAATGTATGAGGGTATTATCAATACATTCCCTTGAGGGTTGCTTTTCAAACTTGTTCTCTAAATAAAGTTGAAATAAATAAACCCAAACCAATCTGGTAGTACTTTAGAAGTGCCTATTGCCAAAGCTTTCATGGATCACAATCAACTTCAATCAGATGCATGGAATTTATCTTAAGCAAAGGAACATATTGATTTGGTGAGACAGCCAATTTTCATACATTAATCCATATAGCACTTAGGTGAGATGGACAGTGTATGATAAATACCTAAATAAAAGAATAAATAAAACCCATGAAATTTGTTTCTGTATATGTGTATTTATATGAAACAGGTTACAACATTAGAAAACGCTTGTAAATTTAGATCTTATGTAAATTCTAAATTAAATCAGTTGTTTGATTATTAGAAAGAAAGGGCAATGAAAGCCAATGAACAAGCATCTGAAGTTTCCAATGTTTTCCATCAAGTAAAGTGGGAGAGAATAGACAGGAAGAAAAAAAAAACTTCATTTGGTATATAGCAATACTTTTATTTGATGCAATTCATTTAAAATGGAGCTCACAGATCTAACACCAGTCCAAATTGGAACACAGTAAAAAATAAGTTAGAAGGTTTTAAATTCTATTAGATTGGTGACACAAAGAAGCATGGAATGGATACTCCTCATTTAAAAAAAAAATACAGAAACTGTTTTCAGCCTTAAATAAAATTGTATTTCAAAAACCTGACATATTTTGAAATGTTCACTGATTTAAGAATGGGAAGAAAACCAGTGGGGAAAAATGTATGTGTGCATAAATATTTTTCCTTTTGTCAACCCACAGGAAGTATTTCCCACAAGATGATGAATTCTAATCAGGAGGAGGTCACTTTGGGCACTTTTCTTCAGTACATTGAAGATATGGGCCTGAAGGCCTATGATGGCTTAGTTATACAGAATGCATCTGACATTGCTCGGGAGAACGATCGCATGAGAAATGAAACCAACCTGGCTTACTTGAAAGAAAAGAATGAAAAGCGCCGGAAACAAGAAGAAGCAATAAAACGGTAAGGATTGGTCTTTTGCATAAGGTTTGGAATGATGGCTTTGCTAAATATCTGTAGCATACAAATTACGCATGGTCTGGAAGAACGGTTGTAGATTTAATTATAAATGTGCAGCCGTAAAATTTTGTTTTAGTTATTTTAGTGGATTTTTAGAATAGAAATGAGGAAGTAAATCTATGAGATGGGTAGCCTAAAGATCAGCTTTTGGTGGACTAAGATTAAATTAGATAGATTAAATCATGAAATTGTTAGCCCAGTAAATCATCTTTATTATCTTTGTTTGGAAAAGGATGTGTACTGGCATATTACAAAAACATAGTGCTGCTCTGAGCAAATGGATTATATCATTGATAGAAGAGTGTCTATTTGTCCAACCTAAATCACACTTCTTTTTTATACAACTGACGATTAGAGGACTATGTGGTGTGTCACTATGATGTTTCTGGATAGAGGCACTAGAACTTGGATCTATTATATTAGTTTCCTCCCTAACTCAGAGTAAAAACAATATACAGTACATAGTACTGTTGTAATTTGATGATTTGCTATTGTGTTTTGACAATATAAATTTGAGGGATTCCATGGCAAGCAAAAAGCAGAATAGCTCTGTGTAGCTAGTGGGCCATGATTTCTCTATCTTTGTCACTGAATGGCTTGGAAGAAGGAAATGCTTAACTTTCTGTAAGATAATTTGAACAAGTATCTTCTCAATCCTGTCAACAATTATTATAATTCTATATGGTTTAGCTCCAATTTAGAGCCTTGAAAGTATACAAACAAATGCTGGGATGCCAGTAGAAAAATCACATTTGTCTATCAGCAATATAAAAGCAATTGCATCCTTTTTGCCAATGATGTAAAATTATTCTATACTACTGAAAATTCTATTGTTTTGCAAAGTGATCTCGACTATTTGAATGGTCATCTATTTGGCAACTTCAAATTTCTATCAATAAATGCTCTGTCTTACATATTGGCGTATGTAATCAGAATGTCAAGTATAAGCTAGGTGGCATTGAACTAGCTGATGACCCTCACTTTGTCAAGGACCACGGTGTACTTATCTCTGATGATCTATGCTCCAAAGTTCACTGTACCTGCATTGGTAAAAAAAGCATTAAGGGTTGTAAATTTAATTTTGCACAGTTTTTGTTCTGGAAATATTGTATTGCTAATTAGAGCTTATAAAACTTATGCTAGACGAATCTTAAAGTATTGTTCAACTGTTTGGAATCCATGCCATATATCTGACATCAGTACAATTGAATGGGTTCAGAAGTATTTCATGAGAGTCTTGCACTCTTATGTACACAATAGAATTCCCTATGCTACTGGGCTCCAAATTCTCGGTTTGGATAACTGCATCGCTTGAAGTCAGACCTAGGTATACAAAATTATATGTAGTAATAGAGGGGGTGTGCATAAGTGCACTAACATGCCTATTGTCCCTGTCATTTACCTGTCCCTGTCATTTATGTTTTTGTTTTAATTGCAATAATACGCATGCTAACAACTGCTTTAAACTCAATGAACAGCATTCTAAACTTGACTGCAAAAAATAAGATTTCTGTAATAGAGTTGTCAAAATCTGGAATGCTCTACCTGATTCAGTTGTTTCAGCTACAAATTTTCAGTTTCAATCACAAATTGACTTAAGTGGTCAGTAGAGGGGGTGTGCATAAGTGCACTAACATGCCTATTGTCCCTGTCATTGTATTTTTATTCTTTTATTCTTGTTTTCGCTTTTGGTTGACAAATTCAAATAAATAAATTGCTGCAGCTGCCAAAAAAGCCAACACAGATCTGGGCTGCATAAATAGAGGGTTAGAATCAAGATCATGTGAAGTGTTAATACCACTTTATAATGCCTTGGTAAAGCCACACTTGGAATACTACATCCAGTTTTGGTCGCCACAATGTAAAAAATATGTTGAGGCTCTAAAAAGAGTGCAGAGAAGAGCAACAAAAATGATTAGGGGACCTAAGCTAAAACATATAAAGAACGGTTACTGCTGGGTATGTCTAATTTGATGAAAAGGTGAAATTCACCAGAGGTGAAATTCAGCAGGTTCTAGCAGGTTCGCTAGAACAGGTAGTAAAATTTTTAAGCAGTTCAAAGGGCCAGTTGTTAGAAGAAATCTCCTTTTGTTTTTTCCCACTTTGCAGGGTTAATCCTGTAAGGAAGGCAGGAAAAAAGCATTCTGGTATTGTTTCTAGCCTAATCTTTATTGCCCTGCGTACAGAAAATGCTCATCAGTCACATGACCACCCCCCCCAGCCACACGCAACACCCACCAAACCACATCCACAGAACCGGTAGTACAAAAAAAATTGAATTCCAATTCAATTTTTTCAATTTTTTCAATTCAAGGAGAGAAGTAACTTAGAACAGGAAAAATTTCCTGACAGTTAGAGCAATTAATCAGTGGAACAACTTGTTTCCAGAAGTTGTGAATGATCCAACACTGGGAATTTTTAAGAAAAGATTGGATAACCATTTGTCTGAAGTGGTGTAGGGTTTCTCGCCTACGCAGGGGGTTGAATTAGAAGACCTCCAAGGTCCCTTCCAACTCGGCTATTCTATATTCTATTCTAAATAAATATCATGGGGAGATATTGGCTTTCAAACAACTATGTTAGTTGTGGATTTCAAGGGATACTTCTGCATTGAAAATACAGCAGTTGCTCAAATATGCTCTCAGCATGAGGCCAAATTTCATGAAACGTCTCTGTTACAGTATTTCACCTTTCCCTCCAGCTGAAGATGCAAGATGAGCAAGACTTTGCTTCATTAGGTATATGGCCTGTCTTGGTAAACACAAGAAAAAAGGCTTCACCTATCATCAAATGGATATTGGATTAGAACAGCAAAATTGGAATGAATGTATTTCCATGGGCTTGATACCAAATACCAAAGACGCTTAGTCATTCTAACAATATATGATATTAAAAAGAAAATAGGGTTTAAATAATTTATTCTCATGTTACTGTATTTGCCTGTCTCATAGGAAAATCACTCTGGGTAGTGCACAACACTTGGTTAAAAAACAATAAATACACAAAAACAATCACAATTAAAAATAACTATTAAAAAGGAACATAAAATAGGAGTGGATAATATTAACCATTGTGTTCCTCCTTTCCTTTCCTTTCCTTTCCTTTCCCTTTTCCTTGTCCTTTTCCTGTCCTTTTCCTTTTCCTTGTACTGCTTTAGAATGTGAAGTGTACGTGTAAATGCTGAATTTTGCAATATTTTCAGCTACAGTTATGATTGTGCACTCCTAAGGTATAAGTTTATTATTTCCTCTTTTTGTTGTTAATTTTCTGGATTAGCAGGTTGTTTATCTCTAATTAACGTAGGTTCTGTACTCAGAATACTGTTTGTGAATTATCATTTTATTGAATAAATTAATATGTTAACTTATTAATATGTTTGGAAAAACATATAAATCTGGTCAAAAAAATCTTCTGTCTCCAAAGATAAGAAAAAGTAGAGCCCTACTCCTTCAGAGGAATCCCTTCAAGGATAGGCTGAGCATCTCTTCCTAGACTGATATTCAGTTCTCTCATATTGTCTGGATTCCAGTAACAGCATATTCCAGTAATTAAAAACAGAGAAACTGAAGTGGCCAGTTCCAAAGATCAGTTGCTTTTGTTTCTTGTATTCAAGTACAATATTCTCAAATGGGTTATAAATATAATAGTGTCTCCAGCCATGTTCATTGTATGGGATCTTCAGTCATGTTGACTGTGTAGGATCTACTGAATAATGCTTGTTAATCCCAAATTTACATGCAAGTTAACCAGAGCCTTTGTGCTTTGACATATTTCCAAAAATACCCTTTAGTGCCAAAGACACTGTCCACATTTATCTTTTTAGAAGTTGTGAACCATAACTTGTATAAATACTTAATCCCAAAATAAATTTTCTTGAAGAGATTTTCTTGTTTTTGTTATATTCACACACACACACACACACAAACACACCATAGGGATGAGAAGGGAATATTATATTTTTAGAAAGAAAAACTAATACAAACTAAGAAAAAGTAAAGAAAAGTAAAAAAAAATCAAAGAGAAAACTAAAAATAATAATAATCCAAAAATGCAAAAAAAGGTGGTGGGGGGAATAAATAGAAAAGAAAAGAAAGAAGAACAAAACAAAGAAATAGATTTTGATCCCTTTTTAGAGCAGTTATACGTATAATTATAAAATCAGCTCTTTCTCTACAGTTATAACTCTCTCCTTTGTATAATGTCTGCTGTCTAATCATCAAAAACATAGATGTTTTTTTTATTTCATGCAAAAAAATTTATATGGGGTTTCCAGTCAGCAATAAGCAGACATTGTGTTTTCTCTGATCAAAGACGTCGGTTTAGCCACATCAGCAAGTTTCATGATCTTAAAGAGGATGGCTTTTGAGTGCTTGATGGATTAGAAACAAAACAGTGAAACAGACTCTCTCCAGACATTGCTGTCTAGTGCACCACTATCATTGTTTAGTATCCTACAGCCATGTGAGGAACAAAATTAGAAAACTGAACTTTGGCCTTAGTGGAGAGAGAGGCAACCTTAAGGCACATATGTATGTGAGTGTGTATCTGTCTGTCTGCCTTTTGATCACTCATTAAAACTGTTCTTTTCAATGTGGCAGAAGGTATACAATTATTATATATGGGGTATAGTTATATGAATAATATGTAATTCATTGTTAATAACTAAATTGAAATTGAAATTAAATAGGATCAATCTTAAATTTTGTCCTGCAAACATCTTCTTCTCTCATTTTTTGGAGTATGGTTACTAGTATGCTAGTATTATCCCCATGATTTTCCTTGATACTTTTTATTTATTTTATGTAAAACGTTTATATAGCATCTGATATCAAACTTTAGATAGCTCCCAATGAACAATTAAAAACAACATTGCTAAAATAACATAGTATATACATATAGTTCAGTATATATTTGCTATTTGTCATTCTCATTAGATTGTTATACATGGATGTTCATCATTTAAGGATTTCAATAAAATCAATGAATTTTAAATATAAGCTGCTGAATACCCAAAATGTGATCATGTGAGCTAGTAGACCCATTGCTAATCCTTCAGAGCACCCTATATCATGTTACAATTGCCTTCTTCAAATACTGTAAGTGACAAAAAGACAAAAACCAGAGAAAGAAAACTGCTCTTGAGGCTTTCTCTTTTTAGATTGTTTTAGGAATTAGGCCTAAGGGAACAAAGCAAATGTAGTAGCAAGAGGAAGATACAAAAATATAACAACAACACAGGGGTGGAATGGATAAAATTGTAACTGGGTTTTTTTTTAATGATGGAGCAAGAATTTTTGCAATGTTGGACCAAGGCATGCAAAAGATCATTTAAATTGCTTCAGCCACAAAATGGACCATAAGGCCTGGGAGTTGAATGGCTGTTTTTATTGTGATATGAATGCCAGGCTTGATGTATTTACCTGGTATAAAATGGAGAAAGCTGCATTCCATGGACTTTTCAATATCTAAGAAACCCAGGAAGATATGATTATTGAAAAAGTTATTTCCCTAACATATTGTCCTCCATATCAACCTTCCTTCCTTCCTCCCGCCCTCTCTCTCTCCCTTCCTGCCTCCCTCTTTTTCTTTATCTTAAAGTCACTTCCCTACAAAACTGAAGTGTAAAAAGATTTATTGAGATGACCATAAAGGAAGTAGTTTGAAAAAGGACTATATTTTTGTCTAAAATGCACAGTTGGAAAAGAAAAAAAACAACAGCCATAAATTAGGCAGATCGTTAAACAATGAGGTCTGCAGCCGCTCAAAGCCAACATTAACATGGATTTTGTGGACTGAATATAGATGTAATCTTTAGAGGCATTGTTAATATCAGATGCCTTGGCTTTCCCTTAACAAAAACAAAGAAAAATTGTAACATTTATATTTAAAAAGACAGTAATTTTGATTAGTGCAAAACAGCTACTGTATTGTGCATCAGATGAAGTAACTTAGGTGTGAAAAGCTTTACTGTATGTCTGCCTATTAATGTAAAGAAAATGCCATCCACTCAAAATATTGAAAAAAAAAATAATATTTTTCATTTATCGACCAGGTCTTATCGCTACCATTTCATGTACATCCTTGCAATGCTGTTCTTGCTAGGTCTTAAAATAATTTCTACCTTAATATAATTTGAAATAGAAATTAGCACAACATTCTGAATCGCTTTAGCATTCCTGTGTGTTATATTGCTATGACTAACTACTGACTATGACTAACAACTGTACCATTACACATGCCCACTCTAAATGTATTATTTTATTCGTGTTTATATCTTATAAAGTGCAATGAAATAACACATATCCAATAATTTAATTTTCTTAAGTCTATTAACCTGACAGCCTCGCACCTTTTGACACTAGCATTAGAAGTTGCGAGCATTAACACTATTTCTTAGTGAGCAATTGAATAAAATTTCCTGCATGTCATTCTTGTAGCTTCGTAAATAAATCTGTTAGAAGTTATTAGAAAGATAAAAATGTGAGAAGGGGAGTAACATATTCTTGAAAGCCAGTTGTAGACAACAGTGGACAAAGAGATAATATTCAAGCAGCAAAACAATCCTTATAGTGGATCATTTGTCCTATTTAATAGAAAATATCAGTCTGTTTGAAGGACTTTCAGGAAATGTACCTCTGAACAAAGATATTTTTTGCTGGAAGAACAAGTTTGGTTTTAAGATAAAGAATGAAAGAGGGAGCAGAGGTTCTGAACTTGCCAATCAGCCGTCAATATCTTGACAGCAAACTCAATAGACACATAAGTCATCTGGAGGTTTAAAGATTCTGACTATTTTTATGAATACATTATAAACAAACCAAACTAACAGATCAAGAGTTTTGCCTGCTAAAGATTACATTCAATATATATGTTCTTTTAATGTAGATCTGATAGGTAAATCTATATTTTAAAGTTTTCAAAAGAAGGGCTGATGCTGGCCCTTCTTAAATATAATCATCAGTTCATAAATCTTGATTCTTGTAGATAATAATGTAAAATTTCCTGTATATAT
>JAEANM010014774.1:0-13861 GCA_017656035.1 Myanophis thanlyinensis
AAAAAACATCCTGGTGTTGTTTCTAGCCTAATCTTTATTGTCCTGCTTACAGAAACTGCCCACCCAGTCACATGACCTCCACAGCCACGCCCACCAAGTCACGCCCAAAGAACTGGTAGTAAAAAATTTGAATTACACCACTGCTCATAGTTGGTCTTGATCCCCATCCCATAGCCAATGGGGGAGGGGGAGATGCATTCATTCTAAGGCAATTGAGGAGGTTAATACCGATCATGCTATTTCTATTTTATATGCAAAGAAAATAGCATAGTCCTTTCATGGAAATTTGTATTTTTATATTTTGCAAAACAAAACAAATGGCACAATCACCTAGCCAATTGCATGGCCTCCAGTCCTGTTTTTAAGGATTTGAAGCCTGCAGAACATGTTAGCCATTCTGATGGATTGTCACCAGAAGTCCAGTTCTCTTATGATTGTCTACCCTTTCATACTTCATACTTACCAGCAGGTAGTGTGCCTGTACTCACATGGAATAAGTTGCTGCTCTACTTTTCCAAATCTGACTTTCAAAAAAGATGTTGCACAAACTAGAGCATGAAGAATCCACTGGCATATTTGGAAATATGTTTTTGAATGCAGTGTGCGATTCCCATGTATCTGCATTGCTCAATCATCTTTACAAGTTTCAGTACAGCTTTCGGCTTAATAACGCCATCCAGCATGATGGACTGGACAGCTGAGAGAGCTGGCTATTCAAATCAGCAGGCCAAGCTGTGTGTTTCTAAAAAGGGAGCAAAAAATTTCTTATTTGTTCTTATTGTTCCATTTGTACCATCAGGAATGGAGTGAAAGGCTTGTAACATTTCTGTGTGACACATTAATCTTGATGCTTTGACTACTAGCTATCTTGAGGAGGCATGGGAATGGTGTGCTACATGTGGAACTGCCTGTTTTGAACTCCCATTGAAGTTGAAGTAACCACAATTCAAAATTGTGTTTGCCTCTCTCTTTGTCAGTTTCATAGTCCAAAGTTCTAGACAAACTGATAACGTAAACAATAAAGGGAAGCCTGTTACAACAGACAAAGCGCTTAGCAAATTAATAACATGCTGTAAGTCAATAAAATGACAATATTTGAGTTGGCACTTTGTCCTTCAGGCAAAGATCAGTGAGTTCAACCCTTCATTTACAGATTATGACTCTAAGAACACTGCTTGATTAGACAAAGGCGTATCTGGTCCAGCATTTTGAGCCCAAAGTGACGATCCAAAGAGCTCTGAGCAGCCCACAAGCAAAATAAACACACAGTCACCTCTTGCTGCTCATATCGCCCACAGTCTCTTGATTTGTAGCTATTTTAACCATTAGAACCACAGGTGTCAAACTCAAGGCCTGGGGGGGGCAGATATGGTCCATGGGGTGTTTAGATCCGGCCTGCAGGCCCACTCTAGAAACAGTGAAGGACTGGCCCATGGTGCCTCTGTCAACAAAAATGGCAGAGGCAGCAGGCTGTCTCAGCCTAAAATGGAGCTTGTGAGGGCTGCAAGTGGGAGCCTGTTTTCTGCAGCAGATCACTCAGGCCACCATGACATCCCTGACACAAATGACCTTGAGCTGGCCAAGCCTACCCTGGCCACACCCATCCTGCCCCCCCTGAGGTCAAACACAATCCTGATACTGTCTTCAATGAAATCAAGTCTGACACGCCTGCATTAGACCAAACTGTTCCTTTCCTCACAATCTCTAAACATAGTATTTGTGTTTTCCTCAAGGCTGATATTTTTGCAGGACTCACATTGCCATTAAGAAATATGTGCAAATGAAGACAGAAGGAGGCAGCAGCAGGTTTGGTATCTTCAACGTCAGGGTGGATTCTTGGAGGCTGCCTGGGCTAGTCCCTGCGGTTAATGCAGAACAAGAACTATGTGATTAATTCCTTTCCCCCCTTTTGATTTTAACCAGTTTAAATCATTTCAGATTCTTTATTCTTCTTCCAAGTCATTAGTCTATGTAGTTATTCAATTGTTTACAATATATACACTTGTCGTTAATAGCTCTCTGACTCATTGTAACAGGTATCCAGCCTGTATTAAGTAAGATTATTTGCATCTAGAATATGGAAGGGTGAATGTGTTTCTACACATTTGCTATGATACAACGTATGAACTTAAGTCTATTTAAATTCATATATTTCCACATCTGTTCTTTTTAATCAGCTTTCCTAAATGCACACCAACTTCTGCAAAAGATTCTTATTAGTAGTGATGAGAGAGACTTCTCTTATTTCTGCTTCTCCTGCCATGGCTTCCAATGTATATTATTATTTCATTTATGGAACTTGTTAGAGCAATTGCATCAATTTCCCTGAAACAGAGAATATTGTGGAAGGAAGGAAGGAAGGAAGGAAGGAAGGAGGAAGGGAAAAAGAGGAACGGAGAACTCAAAACAATCGCAAACTAATCTCTCAAAGCTGTATTCCCTTGCTTTTTTTCCATGCAGCACCATACCAAGTCTCATAGTTCTCATAGAAATCATTTAGGGAAATAAATGTCCTGTTTTTATCCTCAGATGGTTTTGGCCTTGTTTGACCATAAAAAATCTAAGCAATGTCAGGTCTGTTGAGTGCCTGGATGGATTGCCAGGGAATTCTGAAGCCCAACAGTTTATCTGGAAGAAACTTGAAAAGCTAAAGCGAATGGAAGAATTGCAATGACAAATCTTAATTCTAAAAGAAACCAAAGATAAATCACTTTTGTTGCCCGCAAAATTACATGAACATGTTGATGAGGTCCCCAAGTGGTCAACTCAAGAGTCTTGTAGCTTGCATAGTTTGGGGAGAGCTTATTTCAGTTTTGGCATTTTGTTACACTGGACAAAGGATAATTGTGTTTTAATTACTTTTGCTCATTATTATACATCTCCTATATGTCTGTCATGTTAGCCTTCTTTTGACAAGCACAAAAGTAGCATGAGTAAATACTTAATTCTACCCAAAAGGGAAGGTTGAAGTTATAAGACAAGCTATAGGAGAAAGGTACCGGCTTATTCAGCATTGAGTCTTTGATCCAACTAGCGGGAAGATTAGCAGCTGGAGTTCGATGCATATGGAATGTTTGAAGAAGCCTGGTTCAAATCATGCAAGATAAGCAGAGTGGTAAAGTAGATGACGGCCTATACAGATGTTAATTAATTTCAAAATGGTATCCATTTAGTCAAGTCCAACTCTTGGAGATTCTATGAGCCAGGTCTCTCCACATCTTCCGATCTTGCACTACTTCTTTGAGTTCAAGATTTATAAGGGTGCCCAATTCAGACATGTAACTCCTAGTGGCATATAACACAACTCCGCAATAAATTAAAAAGAATGAAAGAAAGCCCAAACTACAAACAATATATACATACAAAATATAATGTTTAAAATGGTGACCAAGCTCTCACCAAAAACAATCAGAGGGCAGACTCCCTCTCATGCTGGTTTCCCCCCCCCCCGACCCACAACCATAGGGAGAAATGGTGTGATTATGTGACTCTCATTGGATATAGGAGAAAGATTGAAAGTTTGGGATCACAATGGTTTATGATGCCAGTTTCCTGGAGTAGTATATGTAATTTCCCCCCACACCCCTCACTTCATTTCCTTATAACAACCCTGAAATATTGGTTTCATAGATTTGATTTATTTAGACATAATTTATTTAATAAACTACAAAACCTATAATTCACATAATATGGTAAGATATACATTATAGACTACAGGGTGTTCATGTAACCAAGCCATATAATAGCTTAAGACCAGTTGGGGATGGTTTATGATCATCTAAAAAGTTCTGGAGCTAACTGGTGGGGGGGGATGAAGTTGTATTTTCCCATGCCATTGCCCTCAAATTCACATTATGATTCTAGAGACCTCTAAATGTATCAGAACTATAAACCCCAGAATCACCACCCAGCATGAGCAAGAGTCAAATTCAATCCCCCTGGCATATATTCCCCCTCTCAATATAAACCAGGGAACTCTGTCAATTGCAGCCTTTTTGTACTGAATAATCCCAAACTCCTGTAGTTTAACATTATTCCGCCCCACCCTTTGTTTACAATAGTCATTATATTTAACCCTTGGACCTGCTGGATAGAATAACTGGAGATATAAGCCAAAGCATCTGAGGAAGGCTAGTTTAATAATCAACCCCACTTGCTGAGTTTCCACACTGCATTTATCCATGGTTCAACTATGGCTTTTTGAAGAAACCACAGTTGCCTCATTCATTCAAACCACTACAGCTTTTCAGTCCAGATTAGCTGTGTTCATAATGGCTAACAATCTTAAGCCAAGCCCAAAGAAAAATAACAACTATCAACTTCCTATACATGACCTGGGGTGTGTGTGTGCACCCCTCAGCGAGGTACTTGGCCTTCACATGGCAAAGTGTATACGTTCTTCTACCTTCATGGAGAATTATGGTAATGTCTCACTGACAGTGATTTCTGCAACTGCACAATTACATTAGTTGCTGTTATAAGCAGAGTGAAGCATTGTGGCCACCCGGCTGATCAGAAGCAATGGATGAAATCTGATCGGTTTTGCTACCAGTTCGGTGCACGCACATGCGTACCAAACACACTGTAATGTGGCTTCTTAAAGTGCTTCCAGAGGCAGCAGGGGTTCATCAGGAAGGCTCTGTAGATGCTCCAAACAGCTGATTCAGGTAAGTAAGAAAAAAAAACCGAAGCTCGTATATGGAAGGATAAGGGCAGGGGTGGGTGAGCAGGGCCAATTTCAAATCTTTACTACCAGTTCGGGCGATGTGGTGCGATCTGGCTGAATTTCACCACTGCTCTACCTTTGAACTTTACTCTCCCTCCCCTGAAAACTCTCTTTCCCCAGAATGATATTGATTGTAAACAGCAAATATCCTGAACCTGAATGAACCCTTTCTGTTGCAAAAGCAAAATGCCTCTCCCAACAGGCTTCCTCTAGATAGTCATTTAATTTCATCCAAATACAAGGCCAGTCTTTTCCCACTGAACTCGTAGAAAGAAGGAAAGAGAGACGGTTTCGTATATTTCTTCACAGCATTTCATTCTAGTTTGGCCTTGTAGAGGCATGTTGGATACGCTTGTTTGTCAGAGATATTTCTGCATGCGTAATCAAACCCCACACAACAGGTGTTTTCTTCCACACTATAAAGGAAAGTTGTGTGACTGCTGTTGTACCAGTGAAAATGCAAAACAATGGCAGGTATACAGTAACCAAATAAATAAATGGGTCAAGTCCTTATCTGCTCATGATATGCTCTGATTGCCATCAAGCAATGAAATGGTCATTGATCCACTTTGGACTTCTTAGAATCTTGGATTTTTAAAAAATTAAACTTAACTGATAGCCATAGCACTTAGACTTATATACCGCTTCATGGTGCTTTACAGCCCTCTCTAAGTGGTTTACAGAGTCAGCATATTGCCCCCAACCATCTGGGTCCTCATTTTACCAACCTCAGAAGAAGGAAAGCTGAATCAACCTTGAGCAGGTCAGGATCGAACTCCTGGGAGAGAACTGAATTAGCCCGCAATATTGTATTCTAACCACTGTGTCACCACAGCTAATTGATAAGGTCAAGACAACTGGAGCACACAATATAGAAATTTATACTAATTTTGGACACAGAAACTGACACTAGCCTAAGCACCCTATGTATTTATAATGACTTGGTAAGGCCACACTTGGAATACTGCATCCAGTTTTGATCGCCACGATGTAAAATAGATATTGAGACTCTAGAAAGGGTGCAGAGAAGAGCAACAAAGATTATTAGGGAACTGAGAGCTAAAACATATAAAGAACAGTTGCTGGAATCGGGTATCTCTAGTTTAATGAAAAGAAGAATCGGGGGTGACATAATAGCAGGGTTCCAATATCTCAGGGGTTGCCACAAAGAAGAGGGAGCCAAGCTGTTCTCCAAAGCACCTGAAGGCAGGACAAGAAGCAATGGGTGGAAACTAATCAAGGAGAGAAGCAACCTAGAACTAAGGACAAATTGTCCTGACAGTTAGAACAATCAATCAGTGGAACGACTTGCCTCCAGAAGTTGTGAATGTAAGAAACGGAAGTGTAAGATAATCACTTCTAGTTTAGCCTCCCAGTCAATGCCAAAAATTCAGCCTGCTTAGAAATCTCAAATTCTCCAATTTAATGTTTTCCATATATATAACGTACTCCCCCAATATACATGGTCAATAGCTAAACAAGCAGGTAGAAGTATAGATATATCGTCCATATTTCATCCCTGTATAAGAGAGCAGTTCCAATATATCCCAGAAACAACATCAGAGCTCTCTATCCAGATCTGGGGTCTCCAACTTCGGCAACTTTAAAACTTGTGGACTTCAATCCCCAGAATTCTTTCTTTTCTTTTTTTTCCCAGCTTTGCTGGCTGAGGAATTCTGGGAATTGAAGTCCACAAGTCTTAAAGTTGCCAAGGTTGGAGACCCCTGATCCAAATGACTGCAGTGCTAAGAACAGCTAAAACCCTGCGCAGAACCCACAAACTCCCAGGCCTCTGGTCTAGAGGACCTGAGTTTGAGAAGACACAGACCACCCATGTGTGAGAAGGGATTTTTTTATATATAAATCCCTAACCTACCGAAACCCACACACAAACACTACAGTTGTATTTAAAACCATTTCTTGTTTTATTAAATAAAGAACTCTTTAAAACCACTCTTGGGTTTTTAATTTAGCTCTGAAATGAATAAATAATTAAGAACCAACTTCAATTTGTCAGTTGAGGATATTAAGGGTTACCTCAGGCAAAGCTATCTGAGAAGCCAATTGTCTGCCAAAAGTAAGTCCTACATTATGAAATAAATATAATTTTAAATCAATGCCAGCAGGATTGCAACCTTGGAGTTCCTGATTTTAAATAAGAGGCTTTTGAGAACAGTATCTTTCAAACATGGGCCTGACACTCAAGTATCTTATACTAAGGAAAATCCTTGTCTTTTTACACCAACGAGGTGGTTAAAGATCTCATTTAATTGTAGAACACACAAAAGGTTTAAAGAGTTCAAAGTCTCAGAAAAATAACACAATGGAAATAACGATCACTGTTATCTAGCAAAATGTATAGTTGGGTGTGTCAAGAAGATTTCTTGCATTATGTGGCCCTTTCCTTGCTTGTATCTAACCATGGTATAAACATGCCCTGGCAACCTTTTCTTGTTAAATCTTCATAATGCCTTCATTTCAACTCCAGGTTATAACAGTGGCAGATTTAAACTACATTAATATCTAGGTTTAAAAGGGTTTTTTTTCTTTAAGCAGGTAACCAGCTATAGAAATTGCACCATTGATGCAATCTGAGATGCTTCACCAACTATTCATTTGATGCCTCATATAGCTGACCTCACAAGTTGGGATTAACAGAGTATCCCTTTGCCATTATTGGCCACTTCAAGAATATCCAATTCCTTCTGGTCCCCGGGCATCCTCCCCTGGGGTCTTTTTGCTTTGCAGCCTAACAGCTCACTTCTTTCAGACAGGCTGCATCCAAAGTCTATGAACTCCCATCTCAAAGATCCATATGAGCCTGAAAAGCCTGGGACCAAGAACAGCAGTGGAAAAGTTGTATAATAAAGCAGCTGCTTCATGATGAACTGTCAGCTGTTGTTTGACTGTTGAGCACTCTGCTGGAACTGAGCTAAAGCCACATTTCAAAGGAACCTGATTTTCAGACGAAGCAGCAGATGGTGAAATGGTCTTCCAATGCACCATCTAAATTAGGCCACATTAAAAAGTGTTTGTGGATAATTTCCTACTGGCTGGTGACATTTAATGGGAAGGGAGGATAACAAAACAAGCAGGAGCCACTAATTTGGATCTTTAATGTGTCATGCCTTTGAGTAAGGAGGCTACCATTGGCCAACCAGACAGAGATCATTTATGGGACCCATAAATGTATAGTCTATAACTGTGATGGCGAACCTATGGCACGGGTGTCACCAGTGGCACGCAGAGCCATCTTGCTGGGCACACAAGCTGTCAGCCAACTTACCTCCAGCTGAGCATGCTCATGCGATTGCACATGCGTGCATGTGCAATTGCATAGACCCAGCTGGTCTTTGGGTGTCCGCTGTGCATGCGTACAATTATAGCAGGAAATCCAGCTTGTCTTTGGAGCTCTTGCGCATGCGCATGTGATTGATCATGTGTGCGTGAGTGCATGCAGCACATGTGCATTGCACGTGCAAAAGTTGCATGCATGTGCAGATGATGCAATTGCACATGCAGTGCACATGGAGGAGCCGCAACCAAGTGTGGATGGCACACGCAAAGCACGTACTTTTCAGCACTTGATAAGTAAAAGGTTTGCCACCACTGGTCTATAATGTACTATAGCAGTGATGGCGAACCTTTTAGAGACCAAATGCCCAAATTGCAAGTCGGTCTCTCTGTTGAGCGTACGTGTGCACAGCAAAGATCCGAAGACTAGCTGGCCAGCAGGGAGGCAAGGCATCACAACAATGGCAGCTCTGCAAGAGGCGAAGTCTTTTTCTTTCGCGAGAAGTTGCAGTTGATTGACTGAACTTATTTTTTAGTCCCACAAACTTCTGTTTCCCTGAAAATGACAGCAAGAATTGTGATGGAGAAGCACAGTGAAGCTGAGCTGGATTGACCGTGCGCACGCCAACTCAGAGAGAGTTCTGAGTGCTACCACTGTGTGCCATAGGTTCGCCACCACTGTACTATAGGGTATAGTTTTCCACCAACTCAAGGACTGGTGTATGTTGAAGTGAAGTGGAGTTGCTTCTGTTCCCATATTAGAAACATTTAGACTTTGATGTCCTATGAATACCAAACCTTCTCATGTAGTGCATAACACCATCACAGTTCATCATTCACAGGGAATTTGGATCTCCAGGCCAGTAGAAATTTTAAGGAAGTATTTCTCCAGATTTCCCCTTTTCTCTACAATTAACATTTGTTTATTGGGTCACAATGGCTACATAAATGAATCACGGGGGAGGATTAAGGGGAATTTGCAGAACATCAGAACATTATTGTACATTCATTTCCTCTCTTCTTGAATTTAAGAATCATTTAAGAACCATTAACAAAAGAACACAGAAGCAGGACACTCTTAAATCAGTGCTTTGCAAACTTGGCAACTTTAAAACGTGTGGCCTTCAATTCCCAGAATTCCCAGCCAGTAAGCCAAGCATGAAAACCACTGCCCTAAAGAAATCTTGTTGACAATTCTTCCCAACAAAAGACATTTTAAATGAACAGTCCCTAGAATGTATAGAACTTTTCCCTTTATCTTTAACTATGAATATAAAATAATTTAAGATCCAGCCTGTTATCACAATTTGTTGGAATATAATTAACCAGATTCAGAGGCAGAATAGTAAACCTGATTTGGAATTATTTGAGACACCTATAAATATATTCCTCCTGCTGCCTGTAGTGCTGGGGAAAAGTCAGATTTGGAATATTAAAAGAATGGGAAGTGTACTTTCACAAAGTGATTACCATAGTTGCAGAAAACAAACTGGTAAAATTCTTCTCAGCTGCTTCAAATGCCGTCTTGAACGTCACCTTTGCATACCTTTGTCATTTTTCTAGATGGGTATCTAATATTCACTAACCATTTTTATTTTCTAAGAACAAATATAAAACAAATATGTATGATACAGAGTTGTTTTGAGAAGTATGCTGGAAGCGTTACAAAAGTATACTTTGCAGTTAGTCAACTCCCTATTAAAATAAATAAAAATGGAAAGCCAGCAGAGAGCATGAAAAATGCAAAGTGAGACCTGGTGTCTACTGGTGTCCATGGAAACCATTGTATCTTTCTTTGATTTGGAGTTAAGAGTCTTGAGTGTAAAGACATTTGCTTGCTTGCTAGTTCGTCAAGGTCAACTGACCAGACACGTGGATCAACAGGATAGCCAAAGATCTTCTGAAAAGAACAAAGATTTTGGCATCAGGCACACTAAGACTCTACTTTCTTTGTCTTGCAAGGAAGCAGAGGTGCCATTAAAAAAAGACATTGTATCTCTAAACTTACTGGCATTAAGAAAAGGCAGGGTTTTAGATGGATACCTATACGATTACTTTTGCTTCTATATTCCTGCCTGATTTGAGTACAACTACACAACCATCTTCCAACACTGCAGGCCCAGCACAATGACAATCATCATAAAATGGAACTTATTTCTTGCACCACGTTAAATATAATTTTGAAATAGAAAAGCACACTCATGCATGAGGTCAAATAATAAAATGATCATTAGTAACGATGCACCAATACCCTATGACTATCATTAAGTGTTGTATCTTATGATTCTTGGCGAATGTACCTTTCTTTTTATGTACTGAGAGCATATGCACCAAAGACAAATTCCTTGTGTGTCTAATCACACTTGGTCAATAAAGTGTTCCAATCTAATCTAATCTAATATAAATAGCTAGCTGTCTCAATAAAGGAGAATATTTGTAGCTCAGTGTTGAAAGGAGAGGTCCTTGGTGCTCTCTGAGCTTGCTTGTTTTATTGCACGTTTCATTACCCTAGCTAGGTAACATCATCAGTGCTAGTAAGGAGTGTTGTTTGCTGTCAGTTTATAGTCTGGTGTCTTGCCTGTCTGTGTGGGTGGGTGGTGGCAGTCTTAGGGATTCTTTGGTTGGGCTGTTTACTGATGGCTGTTTGGCAGTTTCTTAGAGGATCACTGAGGCACTAGGACCGTGATGGCGAACCTATGGCATGGGTGCCACAGATGGCATGCAGAGCCATCTTGCTGTTGGCCAACTTACCTCCAGCTGAGCATGCACGTGCAATTGCACATGCACGCATGCACGATTGCAGAGTCCCAGCTGGTCTTTGGGCCTCTGCTGTGCATGCGCATGATTGCAACAGGAAATCCAGCTCGACTTTGGAGCTCTCCTGCACATGCACATGCGATTGCTCATGTGCACATGAGTTCATATGTGCAGCGCATGTGCATTGCATGTGCAAAAGCTGCATGCATGTGCAGATGGTGCGGTTGCACATGCAACACACATGGAGGAGCCGCACACAAGTGTGGATGGCACACACAAAGTATGTACTTTTGGGCACTCAGTAAGTAAAAGGTCCACCACCACTGCACTAGGAGGTTTATTTGTGTCCTCAGGGTCACCTGAGTGGTGCTCCTGGTTCCTGTAGTCTGCAAGTTTTCTCTGGAAACCCATTCCTACTCCGACACCATTCAAAGGGTGTTCACCTCAAATTGTACAGCTAAATGTCTGTAGAGATTCTCAGTCATCCAAGTCATAGGGTTTTTATTTTTTAAAGCACCTTTGGGACAACCATGACCATGGATGATTGAGACTCTCTACAGACTTTTTGCTTACTTGATTGTTGCTCTGAAGTTAATCTTGGAGTTAATCTATGCTGATCTGAGTACTGATTACTGGTGGAGAGGTGCTAGAGTCTTTTTCTTTTTGGTTGGTTGTGTTTTGCATAATCTGCAAGTCCTTCGGGAGAGGGGCGGTATAGAAATTTAATTTAAAAAAATGTTGTTAATGTCTGTGTGTCTATTGGTGGCTGATTTGTCAGAGCTAGCTGTCTGTTGATAGGCTTAGGTCAAAGCTTGCAGGTAGATCCAAGTAGATCCCAATGCAGCCCAGTTACCAAAGCTGGCCTGCTTTTACCATGGATGGATATTTTGAACTGATAGTCCTGTATTGGCATCCAGCTTTACTGTACTAATGGAGAGAAGATGCTGGGGCAAAAATACATATTCCAAGGGTAGGTTCCACAGAGCCCTACAACGGCAACAAACAGTTATTTTGATTTAGTTTTAAAAGAGAAATAACAAGCAATATCATCTTTGGTCATTCCCATCATGGGAACATGATGTTAAGACATCCCGGTGGCTTCAGCCAGCATGCCCTGCCCTGAGGGATGTTGGGAGTGGTTTGTCAGGAGCAACAAAGAAAGTGCTGTACTTGTGCAGTCATATGAACACTCTCCCTTTCAATCATAAGACCATCCAGACCTATCTACAACTACTAGTTGCATTATCTGAAAAAGAAAGCATCCGGTTTGTCATGCAAGACTTGGTATGAAACATAACCTTGCTTAGTGGGAGAGTTTCTCTCTTGCATTTAATCGGAAGCATACGTCCTTTCTTGACAGCATAGTTTCAGAATGAAGTGGTGGTTTCATTCTTATATTCCAATTCATGCAGTCATGTTATGATTTGTGAACAGAGATTTCAGGAACTATTCATGTGTGATGACATGACTACTAATCTATCTTTAAAATCTCCTCCTACCACGGAAGGAGAAGTGAACCTGCAGTAGAACATCTACCACACCCATTCCTTGCCAATCTTACTAACTGTCTAGTAAGTTGAAATAAGGGCTTCCTTTCTGGTAGCTTAAGGAAAAAAAGACTTTAAGCGAAAAAGTAAAAAAAAAATATGTTACGGAACAAGCTTGTTATGGAACAAACTAGCAGATGGATTGATTGGATTGGGTTACATGAGTTAGATGGGTTGATTAGCTTCTAAGGAGCTGAGGTTCTCTTAACCTCACACCAGGCCACCCATTTTGAGAATTCTGATTTCTTATTTTGATAAAACAGGGAAAGATTTAATATCATTATACTGATTCTTATGGTGTTAAAACGGATGGTTTTAGTATCTATATAGATGCTTAATCTTTATTATTGAGGGCTTTTCCCATTAATGGATGGTTTTGGTTTTCACACCTTGTTTTTCTATTTTGTTTATCAGAAGTATTAAGAAAACTAATAAAATTATAATAAAGCTAAAATCCACATAAAAGACTCAGATAAGTAACTAGAGGGAAGTGAGGGACCCATAGCAGCTTCAGCAAGATCCAGTCCAGATTATGCCATCCTGAAAACCTTCCTGTGCCAAGACTTGACTTGAGGGAAGATTTAAAATTTTACTTTAAAACTACAGCAGCAAGGACAAATTTGAGCTGTCTATAGAAAAGGCTAGGGGCCAGACAAAGACCTGGTCATATCCCTGAAAAGTTAGTGGGGTAGTTAGCAAGATGTGAGAATAAGCTCTGGCAACTGGTTTTTTTTCAAAGACTCTGGAAAAAGAAATTAATCAGGCCCACTCACTGACGCGTAACATTGTAGACACTATTTGCAGGGTGTCAGACTTGTGCGTCATGCACAGGCCACAGTTCACACCCACACCTGCGAAGGGGAAAAAAGTTTTGAAACATCACATGGCAGTAACATGATAGCAATAGCACTTAGACTTATATACCACTTTATAGTGCTTTCCAGCCCTCACTAAGCGGTTTCAGCATATTTCCCCCAACAATTTGGGTCCTCATTTTACCCACCTCAGAAGGATGCAAGGCTGAGTCAACCTTGAGCCTCGTGAGATTTGAACCAGCAGTCAGCAGAAGTACTGCAGTACTGCACTCTAGCCACTGCGCCGAATGGCGCCGCGAGTTTGACACCTGTGTTATAGGCAGAAAGCCATGTTGGCGAGATGATTTCTCAGGGATTTCAATCAGAAGTTGGGCTGCTGGGAACAAGTGGTCCAGATACAGAATCCATGAGATCTGATATTTCAGCTGTGATAGTTCTGATGCTTGAGACAATGGGACAGCTGGCTTACCTCATTTGCGTACTTTGGGAAGTAGATAGAAGATGGGCCTCCCAACATTATATATGGGATAAGACTTGGAGTCAATGAGACTTTGTCTAGGTTGTGTTCTGGGTAGAAGCTAGACAGAAAGACCCCAAATATCTCAAAACCTGTTTGGGTCTTGCAGTTCAAGGGGAGGAGGCAAATTCAAATTCAAATTCAAATTTCAAATTTATTGGTCACATACACAGTCATACATGGTACGATATGCAGTGAAATGCTT
>JAEANM010014775.1:0-13861 GCA_017656035.1 Myanophis thanlyinensis
GCTGCTGCCGCCCCCCCACCCCCCACCCCCCCGCCTCAAAACGATTAAATTTCAATTTTATTCTGATGTCATTAACAATTCATTACATTAGTCTAGCTATGGCCTTAAAATTACCATATTGGGGCAAATATCTGGGGCCCCCAGGGCACCTATGCTGTCCTGGTATATCAGATTCTGCACCTTTCCTTTAGAGGAAGGGTACATATTAATAAAAATAATGAGTTTCAGGTACCGTTCTAAAGTTAACCATTCTGCCCCAGCATGTTCTTTCTCTAATTTGTGTATAATCCCTGTTGCTCCTATGTTACAGGTATTTTCCATCTGATAGCTGGGAGCCACGATTGCCTCCCCAAAGAGCTTCAAGAACTTCCCCCAAACTAGCCCTTATTGCTCTGCGTCAGAGAAGTAAATCAGCTGCTATCCCCCTCTTTTTTTTCTTTTAATGTGAATATTCTCTCCAGCCCTGGAAATTCAAAGTCATCCCTCTGATTTGCCGAGAAGGTACACAGCTCTATAGAGAAAGCATAACTGAAACACCAGTGCCCTCTATACTTCTTCTGCAAAATGGCACCTTCCCTGGTACTCAGCAACGTGAGGCCGCTCTCCATCCCAGATCCCTTGCTGGCTAGCTGCTTTGGGAGCAAACAGATTCAAAGAGAGGAGGTTCGATTTCCTGAATTTCACTATTTCAAATTGGAGAACAGGCAAATGTCTCAAGCAAATCAAAACTGACCCTGTTGAATTCCCTTGAAAGGTGATTTATGAGTAACAAGAACAGTGTTTCTCAACCGTGGCAACTTAAGATGTTTGGACTTCAACTCCCAGAATTCCCCAGCCAGCTTTTCTGTCCAAACATCTTAAAGTCGCCAAGGTTGAGAAACATTGAACTAGAACTTTCTTGATCATATCAGTCAGGAGGTAAACCAACCCATTCCAGGTATCAAGGCACTGTACCGTCAAATGCCTTTGAGGTATTCTATCAAAGGTGGACAGGACAGAAACCAAAGTGGTTGCTAGCTATCCAGCACTTTGAAGGAAAGGTAGAATGAACTACAGAACTACCCAAAGCAGTTTCGGATAGGGAGATGGACAGCATGGAGATGTAATAAATAAATAGACTTTAAAAACCAACAACAATCAGGCTAGATGCTAGAAGGGACGAGGAGAGAGTCTGATTTCTTCTGTAAGATTTCTCTTTTATTACTGTAATATTTCACTTTTGTTAAACCATAAAAGCTGTTAAAGAGATGCATATTTTAGTAGTGCATCAATTACACCAATTACACAGTTATTTGCACCGTTTGGTAAACAAATACACACTGTAATTAAGAAAGGCAGAGGAAAGAAAAACAACTGGAATGGAGGGGAATGATAAGAGTAGAGAGAATCTTGTGTCTGTATGTCTACACCGAAAGAGAGACCGCTGGCTGATTTTAATGGTGTTTACTTAAAAAGTATCTGTGGGAGCAAAATAATCCTTTGATCATTATCAGAGTTTCAGAAGCTGGCTACCTATGATACCTCCTGTCCAGGACAAATTGCATTTTAGGGCTGGTGGATTTCATAAGGACTATGAAAGGAGGAATCGGTCAAGCTTCACACATAGTCAGTCTCAACCTCAATTCTTCAGAGAAATAACTCTTCATTCAGAAATAGGTTTGTTTTGATGCAGAGTTCTCAGACACAACTCAGTTCAATTACTTGGTTTATTACAAACCAGGTTAAATCACAAAAATACCAACACAGTGCACAGAAATCAAAGTCTTCCAATAAATCTATACCAGAGGAAAAGTTCTAGCCTTGTCCTCTCATCTTTCTCAGTCGAAGAAAACTTGACTATTCCTTTTATTGGCCTTGGGAAACAACTGATCTATGTGGGCATAACACACATTTTCAACCTGGGGGACTGCTGGTTTCAGACTTACCAGATTCATTTCTCATTTTTAAATGGGACAGATCTGAGGCTTTTAATCATAAGGAGGCACCTTAAGCATAGAGTGGCTCTCTCAGGAATTAGAGGGCAACATCTGTCATCCGATACCAGTGACTGTGCTGGGTGGGGCTAACTGAAATTATTTCTAGAAAGTTTTGGAAGACCATAATTTCCTTCTGACAATGATGCTTTCATCTAACATGGTATGAAGTTATATTACTTCCAGATCAGTCCTTTACTTTACTTTCTTTATTTCTTGTTCTCAAATTTGCTTCTTTAAAGTTAATTGAAATAGGGACAATGGAACAGATGGAACTTTTGTTTCTAGGTGGAAGAGATTGGAAAGAAAAAAACATTTATTTGAGGGTGGGGGAATGATGGACCTAAAAACATGAATCATTTTTTTTTTAATTTGAGATGGTGGATCCACTTTTTTTTTTAAATGGCTATTTTTATTGTGAACCTTCTGCATATAGAACCGGACACTCTATCACTAAGCTATGGTTCTTTCTCCAGATAGTCTCTAGAGGCATCCTTCGTTGCTATGGCATGGAATACTCTATTCATGACTCCCCATGGACAGCTATGGTGCTTCCTCCCATGCTTGCAACTACTCATTTTAACAACTTTATAAAATATGAGAAGTTCTTCATCAACAAGTTGCAATAAACATGAAAAAGGATTCAGATGTAGAAGAAAACAAAGTGGTTAGCTTTACCCATCCAAGCAATAACAGCTCAAAACCAGGGATGGGCAACTTATGGTAGGGTGATCAAGCGTCCTCTTTTGCCCGGACATGTCCACATTTTACGTCTAGTCTGGGGCATCCGGGTGGGTTTTATAAATTTATAAAACCCACCCGGACGCCCCAGACTGGACGTAAAAAGTGGAGATGTCATGTCCGGGCAAATGGGGAAAAGCGGCTCTGGCAAGACAAGCTTGCGCTCCATCACGCTTAGAAATCCCGCGATGGAGCGCATGCTCGTCTTGCGGGAGCACTTTTCCCCATCAGCAACACCTGGGCGGCAGGAGAAGAGCTGCTGCAGAGCTGCCCCCACCACCACCACCGCCCCCCCACTGCCGCCCCCCCCGCTCCCCCCCTGCTGCTTTTCTCATGCTCTTTTTTGGAAATCAAATATGGTCACCCTACTATCCTATTGATTTCAGAATGGGTAAAACTTTACAGGTCCCAATGGTGGCAAAATTAAGGATTTACCCCATCTCCATAGATCAACAAACTTTCAAGTGGTATGAAATCAGGAACACACTATGTGGATATATTTCAGAAATAAAAATCACATTATGTTCTCACAAGGCACTACCTCACAAGATTCTGTAAAGAATGCAAACAAATCCAACCAATTCAAGAAAAAAAAAACATTTACTTGTAGAGAAGCTTTCACTATTATGAAAATGGTTTCTCTTTTTCTTCCCCAGCCTTGCTCATTTCCTAAATATCACAATCATCTCATTCAACTTCTGTGTGAACGTGGAGTGTTTGTTCCTTCCTGAAGGACAGCAGCAGAAGTGAAACAAAATGTAACACAATAATGAGCTCTTGCAACATAATTATTGGTAATATTTTCATTATGAATGGGATGAAAGCCAAGCCATATCTGTGGCATTGTCTACTAAATTCATAGCTTGCTTACTTATTAAAAGTAGCCAGCCAATCCAGGAAATAGGCAGATACTCTCTTGACATTTAAATGTTGAAGTTCTGTTTTGATAGAAGACATATCAGAAATAAAAGTATGAATCTTGAGTTATGGCAGTGATGTTAAGGATTCATTTGTTATTTCTGTATGTATGTTCAGGGATACTAATATGGTCTAAAAGAACCATCCTTGGTTTCTGACAGCTGGCGGCAAAGGAAAATCATGCACATTGTACTCTTCCCTCAGGGTAAACTCTCAGATTTCGTATTTCTCCTGAAGAACCTAAACAAGTGATCAAAAGGAGACAATCACAAATCTCATCTGGATTGAGATGGGTGCCCACAGAAATTGGATAAACCAATTAAATAATTAGAATGTTTCACTTCTAAGGATTTTGAAGCAGGGGCTTCAAAATAAAAGGTAGGACATTTGTGAATGCAAATGTGAAGATATGTAGATTTGTTGCAAATGTAGCTATGTACAATTGAATGTTTCCACATTAAGTTGTTCTATTTCACTAAGAAATTGCTCTGTCTGTCAATATCTTAATCCAGGGACTCTTAGCTTTGTATTGCTACGAACCGCTGAAGCGATCAATGAATTTGTGGGGCCTTCCATGAGCAAAACTGGCGATTTCACGGAGTTCAAGGTTGAAAAGAAACAAATATACATCATGTTTTAATTGATATATTAAACAGAACAAAATGGCAAGCTTTCAGAATATTATGAAATAAAATAATTTCATTGAAAATAAGTTTTAAAAACCCAGTCACATTTAAAAACTTATTTTTCATGGGAAGAATGAATTTTTACATAATTCCTAAATTCTGGGTTTCATTTTGAAAACATCTATTTTCCTTCACCAAATTTGGAGAAGAATGAGAGAGAGAGAAGGTTGTTCTCCCGTTAAACCGGTGTGTCTTAAAATACTGTAGTTCGCAACATGCCAGAAGGCTTTGGATTCTTTCTCTCTCAACACAGCCACTGTGAAATAATGGTCACGTTAGTCTTGTCTTTTATTTCCAGGGTGATGTTTGAATTGCCCCACTGCATCTTAATTTGCTTAGAAAAATAAGAGTCAAATCAGATGGACACAGCTTTTTCACAGAAGTCTTATACCCTGAAATCATAATTTATCTCACTTTGAAAGACAAATGCAGCATGCTTAAAAAGAAAATGAGAAGAATGCTTAGCTTTGATACAGGGCTCAGGAACTTTCATGTTTTGCATTTCCTATACTTAAGTAGCTGACTAGTAAGCTTGCTTAGAAATGACTTGTGACAAAGGCATTGTCTGTTGGCTCTCTGTCCATGAAATTGTGACTAGGCTCTCTGAGGATCATGACCCCTCTCTTTGATGAATGCTTTCTTAATCATCTTACTTTCAGACTGATTTTTAAAAAGAGATTTGCTAATTTACAAATTATGACATTCCTGGGCTTACAAAGTATGACTGTGGAAAACAGATGATGAAATAAACATGTAACAAGAAATAGAAGAGCTGATGCATTAATAAAGATGATTTATAGGATGAATGGCAATTCATATTGGTCAGCAATGAAAATGGCAAAATAGATGTGATCCTTGAAATGGTGAGAATCCTTGAGCATGCAGAAACTTAAACATCAAAACTACTAATATCAAAACTAACATTAAAGAACTGGCTCAGGGCCCTAAGATATAACAATTAGTGTAGTATATACTATATACAGATAGTATAGTATATTTGTTTTTGTAGAGGGTACAGCTTTGCAGGTCTAGGTGTGTTTGGGTCTTTTCCTGTGTAAGATTGACAGTATCTTCATGACATTTTGGCAAGGTCCCACTCACCATCCTCAGGCTGATGCTTTCTGCTTTGTGCCAGTGCGAGCAGTGTGTGATCGGAGTTGCTGTCTCTCTATAAATATTGGGGGGGGGGGAAGCTGGTGTGCTGGACAGGACCCAGGATTCTACAACAAAAGAACTCACAAGGCCATCACACAACCCATTCCCCAAGCCATTAAAACATGGGAGGCTAATGGAAAAAAAGATCACTACAAAACAAACGATCCAGGAGATCCCAGCACAAGATCCAGGATATCATCACAACAAAACTCACAAGGCTATCACACAGCCTATTATACCAACATTAACTCCATCTACCAATCAAGGGGCAGCAGTGCAGCCAACCAGCCCAGCACACCATGCCCCCCCCACCAGTATTTATAGAGAGACGGCAGCTCCGATCACACACTGCTCGCACCAGCCTGAGGATGGCGAGTGGGACCTCGCCAAAACGTTGCGAAGATACTCTCAATCTTACACAGGAAAAGACCCGAACATACCTAGATCTGCATATTATAGAACAGTATATACAGATATCACAAATATACCTATGTTGTGTGGAAATAAAGTTCCTTTCTTAGAGGCACCATAATAGATATTCTGTTTTATATTTTCTGTTTATTTTAATTTTGTCTGAAGTGTAGACCTTAGAAGATACATAGTAATTTCAATTTCTCAACTTACAACCACAACCGAACTCAAAATTTCCGATGCTAAGTATGACAATGTTTAGGTGAGTTTTGCCCCATTTTACAACTTTTCTTGTCAAAGTGATGACATGGCACCAAGACACTGCAAGCATCTGAATTTTGATCACATGACCATGGATTCTGCAATGGGTCATAAGTGTGAAAAATGATAATAAGTCACTTTTTTTCAGTGCTGTTATAACTTTGAACAGTCATTAAATGAACTGTTGTAAGTTGAGGGCTACCTATATGAATCTGGAAGTCTTAGCTATGTTCTTGTTAAGTATTTACTTGTTTTTGCTTATTAAACATTTACAAAACTTAGCTTCACATGCCACCAATGTTGGACAAATGACTATTTAGTCTGCTTTATGCAGTTAATGTTGCTGTTTTGTTGCTAAGCTGGTGAGTCTCAGGAGTGCTTTCAAGACTCAACTCTGCCAAGTTATCAACCATCAGCAAACCACTCACAGTATTTTCCAATATCATCACATCCCACAGATAGTATGTAAATAATCAAATTATTGATTGAATGGTTGTTTTTGTGTCATCAAATTGACACTTAGCAACCATGTAATTGGACCTTCTCTGAGAAAATCTGTTCCCAGTTTAGACTACAGTACAATTCAAATGTTTTAAATACTTAGCAGTTGTTTTGCAATATTCTAGGACATCAGCCCCAGTTAATGCTTCTTCTTTCTTAGCCCAAAAGAGTACAACAGCAATCCCAAAATTTCATGGTAGACAGAGAGGGAACTTTATTTAGACATCCTCAAATAATTTTTTTGTGAAAACAATTGTGCATTCTTTATGATCTCCTATTCCAATTCTACTTTAAAAAAAAAAACCTACAATCAGGATAATTAAGATCTTAATGACACCCCCATACAGCTTTATGATTAGAGGCAATCTCCACAAAATTGAAGGCAAAATATGGCAAGCAATCTTATTTGGATGGTGAAGGATTAAATTGGGTTCAGTTGGGCTGTTTCCATTAATAAAATCTGATGACTAATGCAAAATGATGAGAAAAATGCCATACAAAAATTGCTGCCCTGTAGCTATCACTGAGGATCTGTTACAATTTGATCTTGAAAAAGTTAAGGAATTTATATCAAAGAGTGATTGAGTGCATTTTAAAGTGATCTTGAGCCATGATGGTGCAGTGGTTAGAATGCAGTATTGCAGGCTACTTCTGCTGACTGCTGACTTCCAGCAGTCTGGCAGTTTGCTTCTCACCAACTCAGTTAACTCAGCCTTCCATCCTCCTGAGATCAGTACAATGAGGACCCAGACTGTTGAGGCAATATACTGACTCTGTAAACTGCTTAGAGAAGGCTGTAAAACACTGTGAAGCAGTATATAAGTCTAAATGTTAGTGCTATCTAAAACAGATCGTAATGTCCTTCTGGTTCCTAAAAGAATCCCAGAGAACTTTCCTACAAATTTCTTAAGCTTATTTACCTATCACTTGGCATTTCTTAGAGCCCAGTTTAATGCCCTTTCCTTGGCAGTTATAGAGTACAATAATATTCCAGCCTCCTAGAGACTATGTCCTTACAAATCCAGGGAGGTTGAATTAAATTAAATTGAACTGAACTGAACACTGCAATACACTGGTTTCAGGTTAATTCAGCCCTTAATTAAAAAAAAGAAAAAAGACCAGGCTACCTTGATGAATTTTAGATCAGGCTCATAAAGACCAATAAATGACATGTACTGTTTCAAAATGTTGCTTATTAGCAACAAGAACATTGTTTGTTTATTTATTATTTATTTATTGAATATATATGCTTCCCAATTCACTGTTATGGCTATTCTGGGTGGCTACGCTGGACTATGAGATCCTAAGAGGATCAGATTGAAGAAAATTACAGCACAGAGTTTTAAGTTTGGGTTAAAATTTTATTACCTTCCCTTTTTATGATTTCTGTACATATTTGTACTCTGCTCTTAGGTCATACTAAATACTATTAATAATGGAGGAAAAGTTGAAGGAAGCAAGTCAATTACCTATCTGCTTGCTACTACACTACCTCAGCTTATTTTATACTTCATCCCTAAGTTTCAGTTCAATTTCACCTTCCCTAGATCCTCTCTACTTACTCTGATATGATTTCTAAATCTGTCTTATATAATTAGTTTCCATATCTTATCTGGTCCAAGGCATGTGAACTATAAAACATACTGGGCAACATGACAAAAGCATATTATCAACTACTTTATTGTTGATTTCCTTTGGCATGTTTAAAGTCCAGTCACAGCTTGGTTTATTTATTAATAGACTCCCTTCAGCATAAAATAAGAAATATTCTGTCTAACCTTTCAGTGTAAATTCCAATACTGTTGCCAACATCTGATTAAGAATTCAAACATATTAAGAAAATTAACCAAAGCTTTCCCAATGTGAAGCATTGCAAAATGCTGAGGGTAACTGAACGTGCCAAATTCCTTTCAAGCATATTTATCAACTCACTCTCCAGCCTTTTTTATTCTATTTTATTTTGTTCTATTTTATTTTATGTTCATGCTACTCTTTTTCCTCTTTTATGTAGAATCAGTGGCTGTAGACATAGCACTTTGGCTATTGAGGTGCTGTGGGAAATGGCATCTCTCAACTACAATGAGTTTCTCTTATTTCTTTGTGGTAGACTCAGTCAGGAAACAGAGACCACAAGAAATACTAGAAATATGCTGGTCTTGACTACAACATCATTGTCTTGAAAGTCTGGTCTTGTTTTTTATTGTCTCCCTTTTACATTAAAGACAGTTAAGGCAGAACCCTCTTGAGTTTCATTCTCAAGATATCTGGAGTTTTCCACCTTCTCACCATAGAAGGCACTGAGTTCAGAGTTCCCACAGCAAGCAGTTCTAGTATATTGCATTAGTCACAGAAACTAGATGTTCTCTTAAATATATTCTACCAGAAAGTTGGGAGAGATTGTTTCTGATCTTCCTGACCAAACTTGGGAAAGATTTATTCTATCATCACTGTGGTAGCTGAAAACCCGGTCCAAATCGGATAAGAAATGTAGCAGATGCGAGGTCAGTTTGGATGACTGCGAAGGGTCCCATTTATTTCAAGCCGCGAGCAAAACTCACGATGAGCTTTTGCTCCGGTCGTAACTGGAGGAAAAGAAGTGAGCCGCGATTTTTATATTTTGCCGTGGTGTCACTTTCCGCGCTTCCCATTGGCTGGAGGAACCAGCCAATGGGAATCGCCCATTCGGCAACCAATCAGCTGCCGGTTCAAGAGTCCGCATTGTCAGACCGGAGTGGAAACTCTGTCCGCGCCTGCACAGTACATTACACCCCTCCCCTCTCGGATCGAGTGTTCGAGATGTTCTGATCGCGCAAGCGTAGTCCTGTAGGTAAGTGGGGCAGTGCCTTGTGCAAGTCGAACTGCGCAGGCTCTGTTCATTTGAGCCGCTGCTGCTGCCATGGACGGACGTGCCGGGGACCTCTTCTGTTCTTGGCAGCGGCGACAGCAGCGGCTGGGCCTCGGCGGCTGACGAGAGTGCCGGAAAAGCCCCAGGTAGGTGATGCGCAATTCCCCTAGTGTAATCCTTGTCTCTGGGGTTGCTTGGTTCCCCCTCCCTGCTTGGGCCATTCCCCTCCATTAGTCTTTTCTGTAGTTGGTCGACATGCCTTCTCCAGGTGCGCCCATCGGTTAATTTTATTTCATACGACTTGGGCCCGGTTGACCAGCTTATGGTCCTGGGTACCCATTTGGGTGGGCCTGGGTAATTCCTTGCAAATACCCCCTCCCCCTCTAAGAAAGTTCTCACCCCTGGGGAGGGAAAAGTGGGGAGTGGGGGGGGAATCGTCTGGGTGGACTCTGCTGAGGGGAATTTTTATTTTATGCCCCATTAAAAGTTCAGCCGGGCTGCGGTTGGAGATTGGCGAGGGGATTGAATGTTGGGCAAGGAGGAAAGTGTTTATTTTTTGCTGTAAATTTCCCAAATGCAACTGCTTCCTTCGTGGTCCATATGGCTCATTCCGCCCATCCATTTGCCATGGGTCTGTAGGGTGCTGAGGTGGTGTGGCGGATGCCAAGGCTTGTGAGAAAATTGTTGAATTCATCTGCTATGAATTGGGGGTTGTTGTCCCCAAATGTTGTCCTAGGACGTCCGGGAGGCCATGTGTTGCAAAAAGTTTCTGCAAGGCAGCTATTGTGGTTTCGGTGGTGGCTGAACGCATCGGCTGGACTTCAGTCCAGTTCGAATGGGCATCTACAATGATGAGAAGCATTTGGCCCTGGACTGGTCCAGCAAAATCAACATGGATGCGAGACCAGGGGTTCTGAGTAGTGTCCCATTTGGAAGTTGGGGCCGTTGGGGGGGCAGCAAGGGATGTTTGGCATGGGTGGCACAGCTTAACTTTGTTTTCAATGTCCTTGTCCAGGCTGGGCCACCATACATAGCTTCTGGCCAGCGACTTCATTCTAACAATGCCCAGGTGGCCCTCATGTATGGCTGTGAGGATCTGTTCCCTCAATTGTGGGGGTATGATGACTCTGTGACCCCACAATAGGCAGCCACGGTGGGTGGATATTTCGGATTGTCTGAGTTCGTAGGGTTTGAATAGTTCCCCCTTCTTCCAGGAGGGCCACCATTTTAAAACCCATTGTAAGATGGTCACAAGGGTGGAGTCTTTGGGTGAGCATTGTGTGATAATGTCGGCCGTGACTGGGCCCAGTAGTCCTAGAAAAGCTTGCAGCTCTGATTTGTTAGATGGCGGCGGGGTATTATGGATTGCTGCTGTCTTATTTTTAGTGGGGTGGATGCCTGCCGCATCGATTTTGAAACCCAAAAACTCGACTTCAGAGATGCCGATTAAGCATTTTTTTTAAGCCCCGCGTCCCGGAACCTCTGAAGAGTTGTCCTCAACTTGGTGATGAGTTCGCGGTGGTTCGCTGCGGCCACCAGGATGTCATCAAAATATGGGGTTACTCCAGGGATGCCCTGTAACAAACGTTCCATTAGGGACTGGAATATTCCCGGGGCTGTGTTTACCCCAAATTGTAAATGTGTGCACTTAAATGCCCCCCTGTGGGTGACTATTATTTGTGCTTCTGCCATTTCCTCATCTACCAGCAATTGCTGGTAAGCTTGTGCCAGATCTAGTTTAGCGAAAACTTTTCCTTGCCCCAGGGAATGGAGGAGGTGTTGAATTACAGGCACCGGATATGCATTCCATTGTAAAGCCTTGTTCACGGAGCATTTGTAGTCGACGCATACGCGGACAGAACCATCAGGCTTAATTGGGGTGACAATGGGGGTCTCCCACCTTCGTCGCCAGAGTTGTAGCTGAAAACCCGGTCCAAATCGGATAAGAAATGTAGCAGACACAAGGTCAGTTTGGATGACCGCAAAGGGTCCCGTTTATTTCAAGCCGCAAGTAAAACTCATGATGAGCTTTTGCTCCGGTCGTAACAGGAGGAAAAGAAGTGAGCCGCGGTTTTTATATTTTGCCGCGATGTCACTTTCCGCGCTTCCCATTGGCTGGAGGAACCAGCCAATGGGAATCGCCCATTCGGCAGCCAATCAGCTGCCGGTTCAAGAGTCCGCATTGTTGGACCGGAGTGGAAACTCCGTCCGCACCTGCGCAGTACATTACAATCACATACTATTGATGCTAGCAATTAAGAATTGTTCATGCTTCCAACTGTTATTGTTCTAGAGACATCAGATTGGCTGTTATTAGAAAACCAAGCAGTGGGCTAAATGTATCCTGGGTCGAAGCAATTAGATTGTGCTCTTGCAAATATCATTACAAATCAAGATTCCCCAACCCAGTATCCTTTTTTTCAGTCTTTTTTCCCATAATTCTCAGCCAGGCAGGAATTATATTAAAACACATCTAGAAAGCAGCAATTGGAAAAGGCTTCTCTGAATGCCATAATTTTCCTAGCCTTCCACTGATTCATATGTTCCAGGTTTACTTCAGATCCCAGGGTTATTGTTGTTGTTTTTCACCTAAAAATAGCTGCTGCCCTTACAACCAATAGTGCTGCCTCTTCTATTTTCAAATGCATCGTTTTCTCCCTAGTTTTCAGATTAAAATCGCCACATTTCCTGCCTGTCATCTAAACAGCTGAAATCTTGCGCATTCTGGTTTCCTGCTCTTTTTCTTCAATACATTCACAGTTTGTACACTTATAAGGCTGAGGCTTTGCATCTCCACCAAACTTTATGATTCACCCCCCCCTCCAAAAAAAATGCATAACAGGAAAGATAACCTGAGATTCTCAAATAGTGTAGTTTTATTTTCCAAAAGTCTGTCCTCCCTTATGATGAGAGGTCATTTAGAGAATATGCTTTTGAGATTGAGGGGTAGGAAATCTTTGACTTGACAGATGTTGCTGGATTACATCTCATAAGACTCCTGGCCTCTGTGTGGCTAATGCTGAAAAACAATGAGAGTTGTCATTCATTTTTCACATCCCTGCTGTTCAGCTGCTATGATTGTCCTCCTCCAGCCCTTTTGTAAGGTAGATGTGGGTCATAAAGCAGCCACAGAAGGAAAGTAACTCTGCTCAACTCCATGCAAGCTTTTCAAGCTGAACTACAAGGAAATGCAAACTCTACAATTGCCTCGAAGCTCTGTGAAATTTGAAGCCTGGCCTGTGCACGACCTTCCAACCTACTGACATCAGGAACGAAAAGAATTTAAGTTCTTTTAAAAATTTACCCAGTTTAGATTAAAAATAATTCTCTGGGTACCCATAGCAAGAGGCAATTTGCAAACATCAGTTGCCATTCCTGGCTAAAGCGGAGCTAAGCACCTTTCCCCATTTACAGCAAATGGAAAAATACAAAGAACAATTTATTGTCAGCATGGCCTTGCATTCACTGTGGCACTTAGAGCATAACTGCTCCTGCTCCCATAGCAACTCCCTGAGCCTGTAATATTTCTCCCCTGGGTGCAAAAACACAGTGGTGGTAATTAGGCTTTTGTTCAGTTTACTGTAAAGTCCAACTGAGTCCATCCAACTTAATTGCAGTTTGTTTGTTTTTTTGTAACATCTCATTACACATGCAAAGCAGCTCAAAAACCTCATAAATAAGGTGGGAACAACCCTTTTGATGCTTGCATTCCTTTATTTCTAATCCTTTTCCTTTCCTTCTTATTGGCCACTCACTGCTGCCAACCAACTGTTGAATTCAATGGCCTTTTTAAAACAATTGAGGTGCATAACCCGATCCCATGAACTGTCAAATTGTTTTGCATCTAGCGTAAAGATGGGACCAATTCCATCTTCCCAATTACCAGCTTAGAAGAAGTTCCACCAGCTTATTTTGATAGCAGAAATGTCTAAATACTGAGTGTTGTATATGACAAAGTTGTGAGTCCCGTGTATCCTTTTATAGGAGACTACACTGAATTGTTGGATTAAATTGCCCAACTATTTCTCCAAGAATTCCCCATTTAATAAAGCTTACCTGTTGACTTACTTTAAACATAATTACATATTACATATATAATTATAAATTATAATTCAATATTCATAATTGTAATGTGGTATGTTTGGTTCTGGCTTTGTATATTGCATGACTTCACCAACTATAGCTTTTTTAACAAACCATAAATAAATCAAATCAATTCAATTCAATTTCAATTTCAAACATATTGGTCACATACACAATCATACATGGTACGCTATGCAGTGAAATGTTTATGCAACCACAGGTAAGTTAAGGTAGGAAGGGAGGGTGGGGGTTAGAAAAATAGTTAAGGGTAGTTGGGAAGGTGGGAG
>JAEANM010014776.1:0-13861 GCA_017656035.1 Myanophis thanlyinensis
CACACACGAGATTTGTGTGTATGCGCCCTCTGGACTTGCACATTATTTTATTTTCTTCCCCTTCCTCTCCCAAACCTTTCTTCCTCTCTAGGCACATTTCTGCCAGACTTCCCCACCTACCTGATCTCCTGTCAGGACTGTATTTTGAATTTCCTGCCTCTTGTTTTTCAAAAAACCAGCAGCAGGAATATACTCTGGCTCTTCTATGGTAGATTGATATCTCTTGAGCATGCTTCTCAGGGACTACTGGTCAGCTTCAGGAGGTGGAGGGGGAAGGGAGCTTGAAAATTCATATTTGTCTAGCATATGGGATAATTCAGTTGTCCTTCACTGCATGTGTTTTGCCCATGTTCGTATATTTTTATTAAATCCATTCAAATGGCATTTTTAAAGTGTTATTTGTCTTTTTAAATCAAACAATTAAAAATAATCCAAAGTAAATCAGAGTACTGTCTAACGTATAACAAATATTTCAAAGTGCTTTTAGCTTATCTAAGCTCATTTTAATCAGATTTTAATCATGCTATATTTTTTAAGTACATAATGTTATGTAGGTGAGGCTGGCAATGTCAACAAAAGTGTGCTTGGGTGTTCTAGGCCATTTGCTTTTTCAGCACTTTCCTGCACGCTGTTATTGCAATAAATGTGCCTAAAACTCTATTTTGTATATCCTATATTTGTAATTAAAAGTAAAATATACATGTATTTTAAATGTTTCCTTTTTTGCATAAACAGCGGTCCACCCATTCCTGCAAATAGTTTTTTTTTTAAAGATTTAATGATGTTTTAAGTAAGACAAATGTGGATGTAGTTATAGGATTAGAATGTAATGACACTTTTGAAAGTTAAGCTATCTTATTTTGCATCAATACATACATGCTTATCTGGGAGTTCACTAGCAACCAAATCAGTCCATCATCACAAAATATCTAACTCCTATTGTGGCAGCAATGTTAATGAGAGTGTTGTGGCATTAATTTGATGGTTTCGCAAAAAGTAGCACTTAAAAGCATAAATCTTTGAAGACGTAATAGGTGCAAGAAAATAAATAATATATGAACATGTAATACGTAATGTATTTTTGGAGTAAAATGAATATAAGGATGCATGCCATTTACTAAATGTACTTTTGCTTGTATAGACCTCTTGCCAAAGCTAAAGCAGATAAAAAATAAGTACTTTGCTCAAAAATGCTGAATATGAGAATTACATTTGAAATATAGCATCTGCTCCAAAATAAGGTATAAAAATCTTCAGACAGCAAAAATTGCTACATTGCATCGTGGCTAGCTTGCTAGTTTTCATTGCAGAGGATGAAGTCACCACAGAATGGCTTGCCTTATTTAGACGGAAGAGTTCGTGTTGGAAAAACGTCCTTTGAAATAGACCGTTTGCAGACACCAGTATTCCTGGGTCAACCACAGTGACCCACCCTCTTCCTGTCCACTCTGCTCAAGGTGGGGAAAATATCAGCATTCATTTAATTAGAACTCCTGTCCCTTAGAATTAGAGAGGAAGAGATCATTTTCTGGCTCAATCTTTATTCCAGAAAGAACTTTCAGGTTATTGCAATTACTTATTTAAGAAAGGAAAAAAGTTAGGAATATTTGAACGTAACCTTTGATTATATTCAATTCATACCCACTTGTTTTGAAATTTAACTAGAGTGAAGTATATAGGCCGAGAGAAGCTTTTCCAGCTCCAAAATTTGTGTTCTGGTTAACATTCTATGCTGTGCCCTAACATGATTTGTCTGATTTTACACATTTGGGGGACCCAGTCAATCGGGTTTGCAAATCATTTACAGCCAATTGTAGCTCAGTCAATTAAGTGTGATTAAACAAACCAGGGCATAGAATACTATGTGAACTAGGATAGTATATGACTATGGCTGAACCAGCCCCCCTTGTTGGAAACTAAATCCAGTAGTCACAAACTAATAACCCAATTTATATTTCCATTCTGATCAGCTGTTATTGTCCTTTTGTGAAATAGCAATAGCAGTAGCAATACACTTAAACTTATATATTGCTTCATAGTGCTTTACAGCCCTCTCTAAGCAGTTTACAGAGTCAGCCTACTGCCACCAATAATCTGGGTCCTCATTTTACTGACTTTGGAAGGATGGAAGCCTGAGTCAACCTTGAGCTGGTTAGAATCAAACTCCCAGCAGTGAGCAGAATTAGGCTGCAATATCACATTCTAACCACTGTGCCAGCATGGCTCTCATTTGAACAGTTTGTAAACAAATATAAGATGATATAATATCATACTTCTTATCTAAGATGGATTTGAAATTCTAGAACTTTATTTTAGGGTTCATCATACCTAAGATGCTTCATATCATATAAAGTGATGGTCCAACTTCCTGTACAACGTTACCATTGTTTTTGGATTTGTGCCAAATAAGTGGCGGTCATGAGAATTTCACTTCTGCAACACATTTGGTTTTGCAACTATTCTTACTGTAGTTTCTGTGTAAAATGTCAACTGCACCTTCAAAACAGGTGAAAAAAATACCACTGTGTCCTGTCAGATGTTCAATGGGTTGTGGAGTTCTAATGAAAGCCACCAAAATAGAAAAGGAAAAAAAAAAGTTTGTTACATGGTGGTAGAGTAAGGATGGATAAAATAAATATAACATAATTGCTTTGTATGGTTTGAAGTCACCAATGTCTGCAGTTACATTTTTTCACCTAGTATGCTTTACGAAAGCAAAAACATGCCAATAAAATTGAATATAGACCAGCAAATAGCTGAGTATGCAGTGTGGTATAATTTTTATCATCAAGCTGGCAAGAGGTTACGATAACTGCCTAATATAGGCAACCAGAATGTTTGTCAAAGTTACAAATGTAATTATGTGATTCTGTCTTTCAACCTGTTATGCCAAGGCTATAAAATAGACAGGAAACTGTGAATTCCTTGCTTTGATAAATGTAGCCAATGAAACACTTTGGATGTTGTACAACATGAAAAAAATAGGATCACATGGCAGACTGTATTTAACAACGTACAAATTCCTATGTTAGCATGTAAAAATGCATTACCTTAAGCTGGGTCTGCAATACCACATTCTAACCACTGTGCCAGCATAGCTGTCCTTTGGACAGTTTGTAAACAAATATAAAATGATCTAATATCATCTAACATCAAAACTGAAAGCCAATTTGGCGTAGTGGTTTAAGGCACCAGGGTTAGAAACCAGAAGACTGTGAGTTTTAGACTTTTAGGTACAAAGCCAGCTGGGTAACTCTCATCCCTAGGAAGAAGACAATGGCAGGGCACTCTCAGAAAATCTTGCCAAGAAAACTGCAGGGACTTGTCCAAGCAGTTGACCGGAGTCATGAATGACTTGAAGACAAAATAATAAATAATAATACATAATAAAAACCAGCTTTTGTTAGTTTACATAAAAAACATATATAAATTCATATTCATAATTGGAGCTTTTACCTGAAATGTATCACTGAACTGGGGATATGGTGGTGCAGTGGCTTAATGACACTGTAATCGTTGGCCAGAAATGTCTTTGTCTGCGCTCTGGCGGTTTGAGCCCGGCTCCACAAGTCTGGGTGAGCTCTCGCCACTCACTCCTTTTATTATTATTATTATTTATTATGTATTTGATTTCTGTACCGCCTCCCTCCCGAAGAACACGAGGCGGTGTACAACCTATTAAAAACACAGATATATAACAATTTAAAACAAAATTTAAATAAGTATGGTGGCTGATCAATTAAATTAAAACCAATTAAAATAAAACAGTTAAAAATTTAAAACAATTAAAAATTTAAAATTTAAAACTAATTTAAAACCCCCACTGAAAGTACTAGGCCAGACCGGCCTGTTGAAACAAGTAGGTTTTTAATGCACGCTGGAAGGTCCGTAGGTCTGTGATGGTCCGGATCTCCGTGGGCAACTTGTTCCAAAGGGAGGGTGCACCCACAGAGAAGGCTCGAACCCTTAGGGCTGTCAGACGACACCATCCAGACAGTGTAACCCCAAGGAGGCCCGCCCTGTGAGAATACACAGGTCGGCTGGAGGCGGATGGTGGCAACAGGCGGTCCCATAAGTACCCGGGTCCCAAGCCATGGAGCACCTTGAAGGTAAGAACCAGCACCTTGAATCGCACCTGGAAGGCCACAGGGAGCCAGTGTAGCTCGTGCAGGAGAGGTGTAATATGGGAGCTCTGAGGAGCCCCCAGGATCACCCGCGCGGCTGCACTCTGCACCAACTGCAGCCTCTGGATGCTCTTCAAGGGGAGCCCCATGTAGAGAGTGGGGTGGCTTCTGCTCACCCCACAGTTCGAAAGTATGCAATATTGTAAATAGATAAATCGGCACCAATTTCATAGGAAAAACCTAGCTGTGTTTGTATGTGTAGAAAATGGACGCAGAAGCTGGCACTAGACCGGCAACACAATACAAAGCGAGGTGAGACTGGCAGAGGAGCCCAGAGGAGCCAGCAACCCACTAGTCAGCCAATGTAAGCTAGTTTTCCCCTTGCAGTGCACCCAGGGTAGATGCACAAGTGCTGAACAGAATTGGCTAGCAAATTAGGCTGTCAGGACTGCACTATGTCTAGCATTTGTAGGTTTCCCTGACATTGTATGCCGTACACTAAATAATAATAACAACCACTGAACCTTTGGCAATGTTTATATTAATTTGAAAAATAATATGATCATGTTCAAATACTTTTTCAAATTCTACAGTGTTAAGTTTTGGAACATGGATAGTAACCCAGTAAAGCAAAACTTTTAATACATGTATAGTGAAATTAGGAATATATTCAGTGGATGTTCCTGGAAAATGCTGAAAATTAAGTCAAAAAGTAATTATGAAATGTAAACCAACTTATAAACTTTGCTTTATTATTATTTATGCTTTATGATTCTCATTAATAATATGCTTTATTAATTTTATGTATTGACTTTAGGTATCAGGTATTTGAAAAAGGTCAGTTTACATTTCAATTCCAAAGAAGGGCAATGCCAAAGACTGTTCAAACTACTGCATCATTGCATTCATTTCATATGCTAGGAAAGTTATGTTCAAAATCCTACAAGCTAGGCTCCAGCAGTATGTGGACTGAGAACTACCAGAAGTACAGGCAGGATTTCAAAGATGCAAAGAAACGAGATCAAATTGCCAACATATGCTGGATCATTGAGAAAGCTATGGAGTTACAGAAAAACATCTATTTCTGCTTCATTGACTATGCAGTCCTTTGATTGTGTGAATCAACAAATTGTGACAAGTTCTTAAAAAGATGGGAGTACCAGACCATCTTGTCTCTTGAGAAACCTATATGAGGATCAAGGAGCGAGAGAACTATACATGGAATCACTGATTGATTCAAAATTGAGAAAGGAATTTGGCAAGGCTGTATACTATCATCCTGCCTGTTTAACTTCTATGCAGAGTATATCATGAGAAAGGCAGGGCTAGATGAATTACAAGATTGCCGGGAGAAATATCAACAACCTCAGATGATACCACTCTAATGGCAGAAAGTGAAGAGGAACTGAAGAGCCTTTTGATCAATGGTGGAATTCAATTTTTTTTACTACTGGTTCTGTGGCCGTGGCTTGGTGGGCCTAGCTAGGGGCAAGGCAATAAAGATTAGGCTAGAAACACCATAATCTTTTTTCCTGCCTTCCTTACAGGATTAACCCTGTAAAGTGAAAAAAAAAACAAAACAAAAAGATTTCTTCTAACAACTGGTTCTCTGAACTGCTTAGAAAATTTATTACTGGTCCTAGAGAACCTGCTAGAACCCACTGAATTTCACCTCTGCTTTTTATGCAGATGAAGGAGGAGAATCATGGCACCTGGACCTCTCAATTCCTGGCAAATAGATGGAGAAGAAATGGCGGTAGTGACAGATTTAATTTTCCTGGGCTCCAAGATTACTGCAAATGGTAACTACAATCAAGAACTTAAAAGATGATTGCTCCTGGGGAGGAAGGCTATAGCAAAGCTAGACAGCATACTAAAAATCAGAGACATCACCCTGCCAATAAAAGTGCTTATAGCCAAGGCTATGTTTTTCCCAGTTGCAATGTATGGCTGTGAAAGTTGGACCATAAGGAAGGCTGACAGCCAAAGAATTGAGGCCTTTGAACTATGGTGCTAGAGAAGATGCCTGCGAGTCCCTTGGACTGCAAGGTGATCAAATCAGTCAGCCCTAGAGGAGATCAACCCAAGTGCTCTTTAGAAGGCCAGAACCTGAAGATGGAACTCAAATACTTTGGCCACCCAATGAGAGGGAAGGACTCACTAGAGAAGAGCCTAATGCTGGGAACGATTGAGGCAAAAGAAGAAAGGGACAGCATAGAATGAGGTGGTGTGAGCTTAAAATGAACTCCAGGAGAGGGTAGAGAACAGGAAGGCCTGGGGCAATGTTGTCCATGGGGTTGTGATGTGTCAGACACGACTTTGCAACTAACAACAACAACAAATAAGTATCAGGTCATCGTTGGAAACCATGGTTAACACAAAATTCTGATTGATAGGATTGGGGAAGTTCAACTTTCAGTAATAGCTTTAGTGCCATTCTTATGCATTGACCACATCAAACTGTGGAATATGCTTATGAAAATCCCAGAAGATTTCATTGACCTCATGCAAAAACTATACTAAGGTTAGGAACCCACAGTCTGGATAGAATATTGTCAAATGGACTGGCTTTAGACTGGCAAAGGAGTAAGACATGACCAAATGCTCTCTCCTTATTTATTTTATGAATTTATGCATTATATCCAGTCTTCATTATTTTTACAAATAACTAAAGGCAATCATATCCAGCATATGGCAGCAATGCATGTGTGCATCAAACCAGTAGTAAAACCGGTTGGATTCCACCACTGGTGGGTACCACATCCTAAAATCAGCATTCAACCCCTGGCTGTGGGGCCTGAACTGGCAAGTCTATTGGGTTCCCTAGTTCCATCTACAGAGGCACCTGAAGCAGAATTCTGCCCAGCTGCTTGTGAGAGAAACTCTAATATTCTGCCTGCTGAGATGGACTTTTAACATTTTGTGAAAAATGCGACATGTATCCTATAAAAAATATCGACTTTATCTTTTAAAATATATCATTATGTTAAAGTGCACTGAGTAGGATAAAATGTAATGGGATAAAATTTGATTTTGACAACAGTGATATTAGAAATGTCAATCACTCAAAAATATATTTACTGCTAGTTTACTAACCTTGTTATGTTCTAGTGGAGGAAGTTTCAGATTTTAGTATATATCTCCTCCTGAGAGACCATGCCACCCCAGAAAAAAAATGCAGTTTGCTAGTTTTCAATAAAATGAAAACATGTTTCAAGCAAGTTATAACGAGAGATTTGAGTATTGTCGTCATCACAATGCTAAGAAGACACATTGCAATGAAATTTCCATTCTTCAGAGCTTTATCTAAAGGACTTTGGATGCAATGGGCTAAATTTGCATTTGGACTTCATTTTTGAAATAGCAGACAAGTTGGTTGTTTCGATAGTCCTTTCAAACAATTAATATAATTTACATTTTTTTTGTAATAATATGAATGTATCCATCCATTTCTATCCATTAATGTTATTTGTGTAATGGCACTCATTACATGAAAATGCAGTGTAATTATGTCATTATACAGATGACAAAAACAACATTGGTTCTCTAAATTTGGGTTTAATGCAAATGGATATCTGTTCCACACAAGTCAAGATTTCACTGTATGTACTGTCATCCACAATGAGAATTGCAGAATTTTAGTTCAATGGAATGGTGAGAATGGTATATAAAGTATTTTTCCTTCCCTTCCCTTCCCTTCCCTTAAACATTCAGGGCAGAAATATATAGATATTACATTATGACATGCCCCATGTATGAGGATTTTACATTCCTTGGGGTAGGCTGGATTCTCTATTTTACACAGTATCCTATGTAGTATTTTCAGTTACATTGACTATCAAGAGGAGCCATGTGATCAGTTCATCCTCATTGAAAAGAGGAAGAATTTGGTTAAAGAAGGTGGTTAAAGATGCTAAGCCTTGCTGGTACATCACATATCACAATTTACTGTATGATAATTTTCCTAATGCATACATTAATGCTATGTTCGGTAACTTATTCATGTAATCATAAATGATTTTATTTCGGTAACTTATTCATGTAATCATAAATGATTTTTTTTTCTTTTAGAAATGAGATATGTATTTAAGGAGCTAAGCATTTTGTATACCACAAAATTCCCAGCAGGGCTTCTGAGTTTGCATGTTGCAATGCTAGAATTTTGCATTAGAACATGCATAGTCTTTCACATATGTATGACACATTGAATTCAATGGGATTTATTTATTGGGAGGCATCCATCACATTCCATTGAACAATAAATGCTAAGGGCCATAACTTCAATTTTGATTCTGTCTTGAATTCACAAAATGGCTTAAGCAAGTCTTTTAGTACAGCAGTCCCCAACCTTTCTGGCTTGGCGCACCGGCGAGCTGGGGAGAGATGATGGTTCCATGTGAACAGCAAATGTGTGTGCCCGCTGTTAACACAAATGTAGCTTCACATGTAAGTGTGTGCACCTGCAAATGGAACTTTGTGCATGAATGCAAGCACGCTTGCCCCCCCCCCCCCCCCCGCAGTTCCGCACACTGGTTCCAAACAGGCCATGGGGGTTAGGGAGCCCTGTCTTGGTATTTCTTTCTCCATCCAACAAAGCTACAGTGATGAATTGAACATTTAAGCTTCTTGAGAATCTTAACAAAGCCCCTTGCAAGTGCCATTCTGATTTCTGCACATAGTAAAATACTTCAAATAAAATGCTAGTTATCTCCAAGATTATGTATGAACCATCATGATGGATATCCTGTGTTAGTCAGAAAATGAAGTGCCCCTTTTTCAGGTGTCCACTGTTTAAGGACATAATGATTTAAAGAAACTGTACTTCCAGATTAGCTTCTATTGTGGAATTATCTTTCTCACATGATTTTATAATTCAGCTAATGAAGTTTCCAATCAATTAATAGTTCCCCTAGTTTTTTTCTTTTCTTTTCCAGAATAGACATTTATTAGGGAAGAAAAGATGCACTGGGAAACAGGAAGTTTGTAGATAAAAGATATCATCATCTAGATCAGGGGTGTCAAACTCAAGGCCTGTGGGGTGCTTAGATCTGGCCCACAAAGCCACCCTCTGGCCCACAAAGTCAACATGGGCTCCCGAGCTCCATTTTTGGCTGCCACAGCCTCCTGCAACCCTCTGCCAGTGAAAATGGAGCGTGTGCAGCCCTCCCGAGCTCCGTGTTCATTGACAGAGGGTTGCAGGAGACTGTGGCAGCCAAAAATGGAGCTTAGGAGCCTGCTTTCATTGGCAGAGCACTCAGTCCACCTCAGGCACTGACATGAGTAACATTAAACTGGTTACACCCACCCTGGCCATGTACCCTTGCCCCCTCCCCCAAGATCAAACACAACCCTGATGCATCCCTCAATGAAATCAAGTTTGACATCCCTGATCTACATCAATGTTTATCAAAATGTAGTCCTAGGAACCCCTGGTATCCTAGGGATCCACATAATCAAAATTAGTTTTCAATCTATGCTGAAAAATCATATTCAAAGCCCATCAAACAATTATGAAAAGTGGCAGTGGATGCATCCATTTTAATTTTGCATATGATAAATATCAATAAACATAACCTATATAAACAAACATTGTTCTAAGGTCCTCCATTATTTTTAAAAAGTGGGGAACACTGATCTAGATTATCCATGAAATTCTTCAGATGAGGCAACTGCCAAATATTCTGTGACGGGCAGTGTTAGATGTTTTTTCATTTGGAAGCACCCCCGAAGGGGTGATATTTTAAGTTTTGGGTTCCTTCAATTACTTACGCCTCCAACTATGACATAATAACCATTATGCAGATATGAAATTATGTATTGTTTAGAATCTTTGCATCACTCCTCGCTCCACTGTGTTCTCTTAACAAATGTTATTTGCTCTGTCTGAATATTTTCCATCTTAAGTGAAGTGGATTTGTTTTCACCATATATATCATACACAGCATTAACAGGCTATTCCACAGGCTATTTCCCTCATTATAGTGTGATACTGTGCTGGATGTACCAATGGAAATTCATTGAGGGCCACTGGATTGTATGGGTCATGTTAATTTGGCTGACATAATAGTTATTCCAGGGAGTGATGCATAAGATGGAAAGAATCCAGTGTGACTATGAAAGCACAGGCAAAGTTTACGCAGTTGAAGTTTAGAATTCAGATGCAAGTTTGGTTCAATTTACAAGGAATAGTTCATTTCGTATGTAAATGATTGAGGTAACAAATACAAATGCTTGGTCACGCTGTTTTTCAGAAGGTGATGAGGTATTTGGAAAGGGATGGGCTGTTGGTTTACAGTGTTTGGTCATTTAAATTGCAAAACCCCTCCCCCACCCCAAAAACCACCTGAGTAAAAACTTATAGAATGCTTTGCTGGTAACACCATATCTTGACTTACAACTACAATGGAGTTCAACATTTCTGTTGTTATGTGAAGCATTTGTTGAGTGAGTTTTGCCCCGTTTTACAACCTTGCGTTCCACTGTCGTTAAGTGGATCACCGCAGTTGTGACAGTAGTAACATGCTTGCTAAGTGAAACTGGCTTCCCCATTGACTTTGCTTATCAGGAGGTGGCAAAAGGGGATCATATCTTCGGGACACTTGTAATCGTCATAAATATGATGACACAGTTGCCCAGCATCTGAATTTTGTTCACCTGACCATGGGGATGCTGCAATGCACGTAATTGTGAAAAATGGCCGTTAGTCACTTTTTTTTCAGTGCCATTGTAACAATCACTATATGTAAGTCAAGGACTACCTGTATTTTGTATGACTTGATTTGAAGGCATTTCTGTTTATATTAAACCATAAACTTTGTTTTTTAATACAACACAATCATGTGAATGCTGGAGGGTTATATTTTCACAGATGCCCTGTTTGTTGGCTTGGGGTGGTCCAGGTCACTTCTTTTCAGAACAATAAAAGCAAAGTTAGCTAAATGTGTATTTTCAACATTCATTTCTATCTCGAGAAATGTTGACCTTGAAAGTGTGCAGCCTGCCGAGGGAGGGAAATCACGGAAAGCTATGGAAAAGGAGATTGGAAGAGCAAAGAAAAGAACAAGAGTAAGAGTAGAAGAAAGCAAGAAAAAGTGATGTCATAAAGACAGAAAACAAAGACAAAAAAGAGAGCATAAAACAAAAAAAACAAAACAAAAAGAGGCATATTTCCTTATCATCCACAGTAGTTTTTGGTAGATTTTTTCTTAAAGCATTTTCCCTAGGTCCCTCCTGGACAAACATCTGAATTTAATGGGCATCGCTTCTATACACTAATCTCTGCATAGCACACAACTGGTCAGGTTTAATATTACTAATAGACCCTGCTGTAAATGAAGATCTTGATACCAATTGGCAGGCTTCATGAAGGATAATGAACATTCGAGAGCAGGAGCGGGGAACCATGGCCCTATAATGAATTCCTGAGCCACGCTGGTTCAGGAATTCTGGGAGTTGAAGTCCACAAGTCATAAAAGTGCCATGGTTCCCCACGCTTGCTCTAGGGTTTTTAAAATCTTGCCTTTTCAAGGGAGTTTTCCAGGATAGCAACAGTCCACGGTCCTCAGCTGGCCTTTCTGAGCTTCCGATGTTACTCCCAGGAAATGAAGCAGTTTTGCCCAAACAGATCTAACCGCACTATCCTCAGAGCTGTAATTGAAACTTCCCCCCCTTCCAACTGCATGCCACCCATTGCTCTCACCAAATGCACTCCAGACTCTATTGAATGTTCTCCAGTGACATATCCATAAATGTATCTGTCCAGCATTGTTGGCATGCTCAAGGCTTGCTCAACACATGGCAGGCACGATGTATCAGCACTGCAATGGCAATGAAAAATGCCATTGTCATTATCTGGACAGTCAGAAGAATGACTGCCTAAGTTAATGTCCTAATACAGTGGTGGCGACCCTTTTAGTTACCAAGTGCCAAAAAGTAAGCGCTTTGCACATGCCATCTGCAGTTGTGTACGACTCCTCCATGTGCACTGCATGTGCAACCACACCATCTGCGCATGCATGCAGCTTTTGCATATGAAATGCACTCGCGCTAGATGCAGGCACTCATGATGAACAATCACATGTGCATGCGCAGGAGAGCTCCGAAGACCAGCTGGATTTCCTTCTGAAATTATGCGCATGCACAGCAGAGGCCCGAAGACAGTTGGGTCTCTGCAATCGTGCATACATGTATGCACAATCTCATGTGCATGCTCAGCTGGAGGTAAGTTGGCCAACAGCTTGTGTGCCCAGCAACATTGCTCTGCATGACACTTGTGGCACCCGTGCCATATGTTCGCCATCACGGTCCTAGTATGTCCAGCCAAAGTATTTTCTGTGTGATTGCTTGTCTACATCTGGGACTGGCGGAACAGGTTTGCTTTTATCTCCACCTCTTGCTCTGTAACTTCCAGTTCATTTTCTGCTCCTAGGAATCTTCTACTGATGAGCAAAAACCAGAACAATATTTACACAGCTTAAATGGAAAGGCTCCACTGTATTTATATGCTATGAGACATTTCTGCTGGGTCTGGATTTGGAAGATTATTGGTGAACATAAACACTAGTCTGTTTTGATATTTTGAATGCATGCATTATTTTCTCATTAAAAAAAAAAGATACACAGAAGGCATGCATTTAGACATTGTTTCCAGACACAACCCCTCCCAATAATCAATTGTATTCACTGTTGTTGTCGTTTTTCTTGTTCATTAAATATCTGAGAAAGTATAAGGAGGAATAGAAAAAAAATGTAGAGAAAGGTAATTGAGAAGTTCCTGCTAGAAATATGACATATGTGGAGAAATGTTTTAAAGTTTGATAAAACGTTGCAAAATAATTTCAGAGAGTTTCTCATCTGTCAGAAGAATATCCAAGAAAAATAATTTCACATGAAAAGCCAGGCAAGCTTTCTTCCAAGATGGAATGCAAGACAACTCGATCTAACCTTTTCTTTGGAAGAAGAATAAAGGGAATCTCTACATTCCTAATATCATTCTCCTAAACCTTTCAGCATAAAACTAAGTATCTGAAAAGTCCAAATCCTGCAGAGTACTTCATAATTGTATGGAACCTAGACATAAACAAACCTCACAAGAATTGTTTCACTGAAAGGTTACTGATATGAAATCTCTTTTTGCTTGCTGTTGTTGAGACCTGGTGCCAGGAGGCTGTTTGGTGACTCACTGAAGCTTGAGATCATTATGATGTTCTACTAAGTGGTGATGACAATGAAAGACGTGACAAAGGAATTTTATTTTTACTCTGTCCTGCCATAGCAGTACATGCATAGAAAACCTAATTGTGTTGTGGTTGCACGGCCTAAGCCCAACTCTGAATGTATAAGGCCCTGGTTATGAATGATTTTCAGAAGTCAGCAGAAAACCAGTCAAAAGTTCATTTTGTAAGTTAAACCAGTTAAAGCAAAAGCTAACTGTACCTGGTTCAACAGTAGTGTGAGAGGGATCATGGGTGTCCTTGTGGACCACAACTTAAGTATGAGCCAGCAGTGTGCTGTAGCTGCCAAAAAAGCCAATGTTTGGCTGCATTAACACAGGGATAGCATCACATTATGCTGCACTGGTAAGACCATGCTTGGAATACTGTATCCAGTTTTGGTCACCACAGTACAAAAAAAGATGATGACCAGACTCCGGTCATCAACGGAAGCCCAGTAGAGAGAGTGGACTGCTTTAAATACCTCAGCGTGCACATCTCAAAGAACCTGTCATGGACCTTCCA
>JAEANM010014777.1:0-13861 GCA_017656035.1 Myanophis thanlyinensis
TCTATCTATCTATCTATCTATCTATCAAGGTAGCATTGATATTTAATGTTGCCAGCTCCCATTTTCCCCTCAATGACAATCCTGTAAGATGGGCTGAGAGATTTTTATGTTCTGATTCCTGGACAAAGACAAATGTAATAATGGCAGGCAGGATGTCCAAGTTATATATCAATATGTAATGCAAACTTTCCAAAATACTTTCTCTACATGTAGCTTCCCCTTGCCTGAGCAATTTATACTCATATATGGATACTCAAATAGTGTCATGCCTCTGACAGAAAAGTATGGAAGGACTCACAAGATCTTCCACATAGAGGCTACGATTTTTAGATTTGTAGTTCAAACATTCCCTGTCAAATAAATAAAAACACTCAACTATACTGCAACTTCTGAAAATAGCGAAAAGGGTCAGTTTATCAATTTTAATTTGGAATTGTAGATGTGTTATTATTTTCATATATATGTGATGATGATACATGCCGAAATATCATACAGTTGATTTATTGAAAAGTAGTAACAATCCAGTGAGGGAACTGCTTCTTTGGAAGTTTGTACAGCCCAAGCCAATCTATACAAACAAGCTTTTTACAGATGTGGTTTCCAAACAGAAATCAAACCTTTTTTTAAGTGACATCTGGAAAGCAGACTGAACGCTAGATACTTCTTAACAAAATAAAAGAGAAAGTATAATTTTCTAGCTCTACAGTCAGCAGTAAAAGGATTTAGTTGGTAGTGGTAGCTTGTGCTTCACTTTTTGTCATTTCAGCTAAGCCTGGAAGCTAGAGGGCTAAATCCAGCTGATGGTTTTCATACTTTATGATTACACATCAAAAGGAAGAATACGCAGTTTCTTTTTAAAATTGTATGTGTAACATTTTGATTCCTTAGATTGGCAGATAATTGGACTCTCTCTCAAAAATCCTGAAATATAAGAGTTTAACCTTGTGGTACAGATATCTCAAGCTGAGTCTCTAGTTTTTGAGATGTTCCTGTTAATTATACCAAACTTCTTCCTAATGTATGCTGCTGGGCATATGAATTAACATAAAAGAATATCAGAAAAACATAGCATCAAATCAGAGCAAGGCAATAATTAAAACAGACATACAGAGTCATCAGTTTTGAGAATTACACAGAAGTGCAACTCAATGGCCCTGGATAGGTGCAGGCATTAGAATATCATCATCATCATCACTACCCCCACCACCACCACCACCATTACATACCACCCTTCTTCTCGCATACATTCCTTCCCCTTCCCTGTCCCATTTTAAGCCCTAATAATATATATGCTCACTCATATATATTATTCTACACATGCACACATGTGCCTTCTTGCTCCTCTTATTTCATTGGTAGAGATGGGGAAGCTTATTTTTTTTTTTCTGTGGGCTGAGATTCAGAATGCTTGCTCTCCCCAAATCAGATGATTAGGAATCACAAATAAGAACATCCTGGCACCAAGCAGTAGGAAGGAGGATATAAAAGAGGAAAAACTAAGAAAAATTATTTTCCTCTTTTAATCTGCATTCTGAACGCCATTTGGAAACAATTGTTATTCTTTGCTTGAGGAAGGTGCTACAGGGCTATCAACACTGAATTTATGCTCCCACAGCCTAATAAGCTGTGATGTTAGGCATAAGTTTATAAGGGAAAGGATCCATAGCCAATCATATACAAAACTTGAAGATTGTTCAGAAAGGAGAGTATCCAGCAATTTATGAACCCTAATAGGCAAAGAATAACCAATGAAAATAATAAATGCTATCAAATACATTTTCTATTAAGGATTTTCACAGTTAATATCGCCAACCTGAAAACATAAAGCTGAAAGAGAGGTCCACAATCATCACAGGAATACATAAAGTAAACATTTCTACTCACTCTAAGCAGAGAGAGAATTATTCACCAAGAAGAATGGGGAAAGGAAAACATCCATGGTGCAATGTCATCAGTTTGGATTCTCACATAGAAACTTTTATACAAACATTCTCAGGATCAAAATGGCAGAAGGGATTCATGGCATGTAATAGATTCACAGAGCTCTTACCAGTCCAGTCACACCCAAGGATTTCTAATCGCATCCCGATCCCTGCTGGAGACCACCTTTCTGGATAAACTCTGATGAACTGTGCAGGAACAGGATCAAATCTTCTAACTTCAGGGGTGTCGTAATGCATATTCCCTTCAAATATCTTAGAGAAACAGAGATTAAATAGGACTCTCCTCGGTTTAGAGCCAAAAAATAAATAAATAACTAAACAGATAGTAAAAGAAGACAACAACTCTTTGGGAGACTGGTTATTCTTTCAAATTTACTTGAACTTTTTATTCTACTAAGTCAGAGGTATCAAACTGTGGCCCACGGGTCGGATGCGTCACGTGCAGACCACACACCCATGCCAGCTCCGCAAATGGGAAAAGCATCACGAAACGTCACATGATGGCATTGTGACACTGCGAATTTGACACCCGTGTACCAAGCAACAATCAGGCCCATTGTAATGAATTGGGACAATCTAAAGAATGTAACTGGTTATAAAATGACGGTTGAAAAGACAGAATAGAAAAATGCCCGGGGGGTGGGTGGGTGGGAAAATAATGGCTTAAACTCAATCTACTTGAAAAAGCACCTTTTCAGATAAGGATGTGCTGTTTTTTGCATCCAAATGCAAAAAGATATTTCAGAGGAGGTATGGTTTAGGTGTCAGCAACCTCCTGAAAGAAGTTGCATCTTTCTCTGAGCTCACAAGACACCTGTGCAATCTATGCAAAACATGTGTTTGAATTTTAAAAGCACCACAGGGAGTAACAAGGTGCTTCAGAGTATGCATGGCTATTAGTATCTCCTTATCCCACAAGCAGATTTTCCTGGGATTGTGTGGCTACTATATATGAGCTCAGAAAGCACCAACATGAGTATATACACCATTTAGTATATGCACCAACATGAGTATATACACCAGGACACCATTTAGTTTGAATTCAAAGTCTAGCACATTCCTATTTTCATATTATTAATAGCTTTTCATCAATTGCTGACATATTAGACCAAACCACAGAAGCTTGTAATATTTAAGAAGGCAAACTGTCAGTATCATCCTGTCAGCAGATTGCTATTTATTGAAGTGAAGCAATACTGAAGCTACTTTTTCAAGAATAAATGACAATACATTCATTGAATGTTACTTCTACTAAAGGAAAAATATCCAACCAAGGAAAAATAACCAACCAAGAAATATAACTTATACCAAAGTTGACCAAGATTATCAGAAAACATTTTCTATCTTAAATGTACCAATGGTTGAACTATCTATAGGGAAATTCTACAGTTTTTTTTTTTCTGGAAATCTGAAAGATAAATTTTGCAGCCATAGGAGATAAAGTGAATTATGTATATAATTATATATTTATGTAAACAATATCATCTTCAACATTACTGGTGAGCCTAGGCTACTTTGATTATACATTAGCCTGGAGCAGAAATTTCCTTTATCTTGGATTTTAAGAAATGCAGCACAATATGGATTTTCCTCAGAAGGACCAACTAATGAGTACAGACCTAGGGGAATGTGTAGTTTGAAATGTCCAACTTCAGCCAATATGAGCTACAGTGTAACAGTGGTTAAGATTTGAAGTAGACATGGAGAGACAGACATTCATGTGCATCCTCAGCCTGAGAAGCTCCCTGGGTGACTTTGAACCAAACTACTTCCCAGGGCTGCTGTTGGGGTAAATTGGAAGGTAGAGTTGTACAATACTGCTCTGAGCTTCTGGAGGAAAGTTATAAATGTTATGTTATAAATTAAACCAACAAGTTGATGGGCAAGATCCGATCAAATCTTGTTATATCATTTCTCAGTACTGGAATGTGTTGCACATGACATTATCTGTGAAAAATGGCTGGAAACTGCAAGTGGAGCAAAAAGTGACACAGTAGACTGCCAATTAATACAAGATCCAGGGATCATATGACCTCTCTACTGAAAAGATCTGCATTGGTTCTCAATTGCTTATGAGGTATTTTCAAAACTTGAATGTCTTTGTGCCTGTTTGGCTCACGATGACCACTTTTGTTATTCATCTGTTACGAGATACAGGATAAATCCTAAGGAAGATGCCCCCATGCTACAGGATCATTTTTCTGCCCCATGGGAAAGAATTTCAAATGCAGTCTCCTGTGTTCTGTATTCATTCTCTTAGCATTCAGAAAATCTATAAAGATGTATCTCTTTTACCAGTTCTTAATTCTAATTTTCTATATATTGGGTGGCTTCCTAAATTTTGTTAACTACCATAAGTAGAAATATGGTGTAAACAAAAATAATAAATGCAAACAAAAAGATATGTTAGAAGTGGGATGTAGCCTAATCTCTAGCCTGTTTCAAACCCTTATGTGTGTAAATCCTTCTAATATAGCTTCAGGCTACATACATTCACATTATATTTATATGGTTTACTAAAATCCTAAAGTCTTTACAGATGATCCAACTACAGTATCTAGTTAAAGTCTAGTAAAAGCAAGATGGGCACATAATCCCACTTTTCTAATCCTCAACTCTTTTATTGATCTTTATCGCTTAGATCTCCAAGTAGTAAAGGTAAGAGCTAAGAAGCCATTCTGATAAACAGATTTAAAGATCTCTTTCTGAAAATGGGGATCTTCTGTGCTTGGAAAACTTGCAGCCTTGACTTGGTGATCTTGACTCACATTCAGTTCAAAGTGCAACAAAATCCATGAAAAGTCCCAACAAATCTCAGTCACCCTGTGTTAACTCGGTGGCATGCTATATAAACACGACAGCTTAAGCATACTTTTTGGTGGTTGACTACAGTAATAAAAAACAGCAAAGGAGAAAGATGATAAGACTTTTTCACCTTTGGTACAAGCTAAGGCAGTTATTTTCAAATACATTTGATGTGTAAAGTAATTGAGAGACAGGATACAGTGCTTCAGTTTCAAAATTACTCTTCCTTCCCTCTGTCTCCATCTCATTCCTTCCTCTGCTAGCCAGATTTTGTGGCCAACTGAAAAGTTCCATGCCTGAGAGCAGGATGAGGCTGCCAAGTGGGATGCAGTCCATCTGACAAACCACACAGCGTGCTTTGGCACAGGACATGCCTCCTCTTAGCTAGATGTTGATCCCAGATATACTGACTCAAATCTGGTACAAGTCTACTGACTTCTTGTGTAAACACTGCTGACTTCTGACTTCTGACTTGGCTGTTAATGGTCTTCTTCTCCCTACCCGCCCCACACATTTTTCCATTAAGTTCCGAAAGACACCTCTCTATGATAGCATATGTACTAAGTCAAGGAGTTGGCTAGCAGAAAGTTAGACTTTGTGTTTGTCTATGATTTAGAGCCTTGGGTCTCCAGAACTAAGGTTTTAACAGTGGTGCAAAAGTTCATCTCTTAAATCCTTAACAAGTAAGAATGTCACTGGAAAACTTGGAAAAATGAAGCTTCAATAAGAACAACCCAAATATGGGCTCTAAAGCAGGCTGTTTTTATCACAAATGGTCTATACCCTCACTTTCCTCTGAATCATATGGAAAACAATGCCCTACTTCTCACTGAGGAGATAAAACGGAGACAAGGCAGGATACAATGAACCAGGGCTGTGCCAAACATTCTTTGCAGAAATGGTAACATTGATGGGGGAGAAGTAATCAAGACTAAGCCATCCTCTTGCTAAAACCATAAAGAAAAAAGCAAAGGTTTCCCTGTCCAGTTGTGTCCGATTCTAGGGGGTGGAGCTCATCTCAGTTCCTTCCCTGTATTGGTTCATTTAAAAAAAAAAAAAAGCATGCACAACTGCCATCATTTCTAACTGGATACTGCTTTGCTATCTGTCTTGTTCTGTCTATCCAAACCACTAAGACAGCCTGATTTCATTTCCTACAATAGCACGATAGAATTATGGGGTAAGGTGTAGGGAACGCTGGATAAGGATGCAATCTCAGCCCTACATTTTCCATTTTCCCAGTCAAGTAAAAAACACTTGCGGCCCAGGAAAAAAAAATGGAGGCACCCCCGCCCCCCTGAGATACTGAGTCAAAAGACAAGTTTTATTTTTACCTTTGTTGCACACACCTCCCCAAAAAACAAACTCTGGAGCAGCAGTAAAACCCTATTTCAAGACTGGTGATTAGGCAGCTTCATGCACTTTTGGGAAAGTGCATGAAGAGCCCAGGAGGAGCAGAGGAGACTGTCTTGTACAGACATTGTGATTTCTAATCTCTTAACAGACACTCCCCAACATCTGCTGCTCTGCTCACTGGTACTTATTTCTAACATCTGTTTTTCTATGCACAATAAGTGGTCAATGGTCGCTGTTGAGTGTTTAAAGACATGTTCAGCCACGTGTGCCTTTGCATGCAATCTGAAATGAAAAGGCCCGTGTGTAAATTTGCTATATGAGGGAAAAGAGAAAGAAGTGAAAAATAGATAACACTTTTCAGCTTCCAGGTGTTCCAGTTTTTCCGCTACAAGAAGATGATCCTATTGCTAAGTAGAAAGAAAGGAAGGGAGGAAAGGAGGAAATACATTCATAAATAAAAGTCCTCCTCTTTCCCACATCCTTTTGAAACATACAGTAATCTTAAATGTTTTTATGCTACTTCAATCATATCAATTTTAAGCAGCTGATTGAGAACTATTGCATAACCACTTATCGCCAGAATAGAATAAGACTGTTTTCATACTGAGACAAGTGTGTGAAAGATATTATTTTGCAGGTAGGATTGTGGTTTGTACAAAGACCCTCCGAAGTGGATAAACCCCTTCATGTCTCCTGAAACAATAGCTTCCACTGATGTAAACAGCCATAATAACTGCAGTTTGGCAGTTCAGCTGTCACTGGCTCAAAGTTGACTCAGCTTTCCATCCTCCCGAGTCGGTAAAATGAGGATTGTTGGTGGCAATATGCTGACTCTCTAAACTGCTTAGAGGGGGATCTAAAGCACCGTGAAGTGGTATATACCGGTAAATCTAAGAGCTATTGCTATAATAAATTTCACCATAAAGGAAGAGAAATAAAAGGGAAAAAGTACCAGTGCCTATTACATTCCAACTAAGAGGTCTTACCTTTGGTTGCATGGTGCGGGGATCTTGTATTGAATGCCAGTCTTTCCCATCCATGCTGTAGGCCACTTTAAACTTCTTCACAAAAGCTCGGGCCTCTGCCACATTGATGCTGTCCCCACCTCGGGCTCCTTGGATAATCACTCCTTTCACATTCTTAGGGAGGCCCAAGTCTACCTGCAGCCACTCTTCACTAGGCTGGGCTTGAGGGATGCGTGGGAACCATCCTGAGCGGCTGCTGACCAGGCGTGCCACACTAGGAACCCAGTGGTATTCTCTTATAGAAGAAGCTGAGATCTGAGAGTCTGGGATAAGTCCTGAAAGCATCCCCAACATGCTGGAACAAGGTGAATCTGTATGAAAAGGAGCAGCAGTGAGCACAGAAATGGTTGTTATTATTATGCAAAATCAGGTGCAACCACATAGGAAGAATAATGTTTCACTGCCATCAACTAGGCCAGAGATATCAAATTTGGGGCATCACGGTGTCATGTGACGTATCGTGACTTTTTTCCTTTTGCTAAACCAGGCATGGGAGTGGCCAGTGCATGGCACATCCGGCCTGCTCCCTGTTCTAGGTACTGAAGTTGATTGCCAGCTTTTGCTTTGCTTTATAACGGTTTTCATAGGCACCAATAATAATTGTACCTAATCAAACAAACAAGCTCAGAGAGTGTTAAGGATTCCATCTTTCATAGGTTACAGGGTGGCTTAAAATACAGCCTACCCCAAAATTCTTAATCTAAACTGGTCTCTACTTTCCAGCTAAACTTTCATCCAATAATAGTATTCTGCTTGCTGTTCCAGCTCTTTTAAAAAATAAATATCAATTAAATCCAATCAAATGAGAGATAAAACACAACTGGAGGCCATTGCATTAAAACAATTCAAATGATGGCTAGGCTCAATGTTCTCTTTTTACATGTAAATTTACTTGTGGCATGTGAAACCACAACTAATGGGGGGGGGTGAGGGGGGGGCGCGGAGAAAAACAACAACAATCGTATAAGCATCCCAATGAGATTGCAATATTACTTATGTCTTGACCCAGAATTTCCAGATTTCAAAATGTCAATTGAGCTAAGAAGTCGTTTGAAATCTCTTTGCTATGTAAAAAAAAAAGAATCAAGATGCAGTGGCTCTACATTCCCAAATCAGGGAATGATGAGGAAAAATGGTAGGGTGAAGGGTCATCAAATCCCTGATCATTTCATGACTATAGCCTCAAGTGATTATTTACATGGGCCAATTATTTCTCCTTCTCTTCCAACATTTGTACCGAACAATCATGTTGTGCAAAACCCAATATCAACTCTGGGCATTTTCCAAACCTCACTTAGTGTCAATCCTCCAAGAAAAAGATCAGGAAATGCAGAGCCACTGATATAAAGCAAGACTTTAGGTGCTGAGCCGCAAAAAACACAAGTACTCCCAAATACTGATCAGCAGCAATCCCTGGTTACACCATATGATTGCATGTCTGCCTGGAAAGCCCCAGTGATACAATAAAGTATTGACACTATTCTCCTGGTACAAAGGGACACAAAACAGCATTGGAGAATGTGAATACAATTTTTTTATTTTCCCCAAAATGGAAACTTTCAAACCAATTAGTGTGATTGTGGACTACTTGGTAAGGAGATAAATCTTAGTGCCTGATGTGGCTAACAGAACCTTTGTCACATGGGCTATTTAAGAAGACCATAAACCCAGTATGCATATCTTTGAACTTGATTGCTGGGCTAACTTAGACACAAACTTGTGCACCATCCTAATAAATCTTCATTTTTTTTAAAAAAAAAAAATACAACTTGCAGCCACTGGAATGGCAATTTTCCCATAGAATATAAAGCTTTGATACAGCAATTTGTACTAGGACCACAGCAGATAAAGAAAGCTTTAATACCTCTCTCCCTGATTACCATATGAAATATCATTTCCTTTCTCAGCACCAGCATTTGCATTTTTTTAAAGTATGCAGGTTGAAGAAAAATGCATTTCAGGATAATTTAAGGAGACAAATGCATTTTTAGGGTTTCTGAAAGAACGCACAGCTTTTATAAACTCTAAAAATGCACGAAATCTTTGAGGAAAAAGAAGACTCATAAATTGGGTTCCTATTACGATCCTTTTGGTAAGTTTTTCATACCATACTAGTCAAGTTTCATGAAGAACTTCCCTCCAAGGCAAGATCTTAGTACAGATAGTCATTGATTTACAACCAGTCACTTAGTGACCATTTATGGTGTTATGATGGATCTCCCAATGTATTACTTATGACCCACATTCAATCTGATGGCTTCCCCCTCCCCCGCCCATGGTAATGTGACTGCAATTTATAATTTGTTTTTCCCAGAAACTGATACTTACTTCTAGTTTCAGGCAACAAATGCTCATTGCAGACAATAGATTTGCTTAATGACTGTTGCCAAAAAGGTCATAAATTTGGATATGGTTATCTTCTTAACAACCAGCATAACGTACAACTGTCATTCTAGTCGGTGGACTAGGCTGGTTAGGTTTGTGGGAGTTTGGGGGGCTAAGTGCCTTCCCAAAATTATAATTTTACAGCATCATGGAATAATCTGAAATGCCCATCGCAGAAGATTTCTCTACACAGGAAGCTGCCATAGTTGTAACACCAACAGCAACTAGGTTAGTTCGTAGGGCTGAACAAAGGCAGAAAATGGTGAGTCTTTCTTAGTGACAGAAAAGGATACACACCTGTAATTCGGCAGCCGTATAGCTCCAGTCGAAGGGCGATTCCACTATGCCAAACTTGGGGACGGATCCGCACAAACCGAGTCAGCACTGGAGCATGGATTTTGTTCAGAACCACTTCAGAAGCATCGGTGTTTGCCTGAAATACCTGAGAAAGAGACATTCTTAACATTATACTTGCTTCGCTGCATAAAACTGAGGAAAATAGAAAGGAGCAGATAGGAAATGTAAGCAATTGATTATGTAATAATACAGAATAGTAGAATAATTACTTTTCCATTTGAATTCTTTGCCTTGGCTAAGAATAATTTTCAACCGTGTTTAGAAAAGGCTTTTTTCCTCCTGTGCAATTGGCAGTGCTAAGCTGGATGGCTGAAACTCCATTCAGCCCTACTGTATCGCAACAGCAACTTAAAAATATAATTCCAGACAAATCAATTAAATAAGAACTGCTTCTGGTTTTGAATAGAGAGATCTGAAGCACCTTGGCTTAATTCCCAGAAGTGCAAGATGTTCAAAACCCTTCTAAAATCTAGATTTCATTTGCCTAAAATAGAGCATGCAAACAAAAATAACTTGAACTACAGATTTTACCCATTCATATTTGAGTTTCAATATTTACAAAGTGGGCGTAAGTAGTAATGATTATTGTCTCCAGTAAATTTTGGCAATGCAGATTCAAATCAGCAAATTAATAAGTGAAGACTGTTGTTGGTGTACAATGCTTTGGTTTCTCCCATGGAATTATAATCCCTCCAAGAAAAGATGCCAGTCACTTCTCTTCTATGTCCATGTGCAGACAAATAAAAACATTTTAATAAGAATAAGAATTGATGCAACGTATGTTGCAGAATTATTCAAACAAATTCCTGTCTTACCAGATGGTCATAATCCTTAATTACCATATGGACCATTTCTTCCCTTTTTCTTTTACTTTTTAATAGCTCAGGAAAGTAACAGAAATGTTTGCTTTATCCTTTGTTTAATACAAAGACCCAAAAAATGTATACAAGAAATTGTCCCCATATTTTCTTTTATTACTTCGATTTATATGCTGCTCCTTTTCCAAAGTGTCCAGCAATTTATAATTAACAGCATACCATTGAAATACAGAAAATTGATGGCATAGTGTAGCCATAAAAGCAAGAAGCCCTGACCTGTCATCATTTGGAGAACAACATAGCTGTCTAACAAGCCATGTTCAGGAAGGGGCAGTTCAAATCTTTAGGGCAGGGTCAGTGTTGGTATTCAGCCTGGTCACACTGATTCTAGAGAACCAGTATTGATGATGAGCATTTGACCCTGCCCACCCGCCCCTGCCCTATCTTGTCCTATATCCCCCTTTTTTTTTTCTTTGTAGCTTAGCAGAAGCACGTGCGCACCAAACCAATTGTAAAACTGGTTGCATCCCATCACTGGGCAGGGGGTTCCAGAGGTGAGGCACAAGAACATCACTGAGGGGGTTCAAGCATGGGGTTCTTCTACATCCAGAACCCCTAAACAGGTGACTTCTAATAGATCTCACCAGAAAACAGGAGAGATTTTATTGCTGGTGCTGGTGGAATTTGTAATATGATCTCTGCATTTCAAACAATCAACTTTTCACATAATATTCTCTTATGCTGGGTTTTTTTTGAGGGGGGGGGATACAGGAATCACTAAATTTTGTATCCCTTTGTATCCCCTTCACATGTATACCTTTGATATGGCTTAACCTAATGAATACTGACTGTAAAGTAAAAGTTAAACAATTTAGAGATTAAGAATCCTGGGATTTCAGGCAAGGCATTGTTTGGAGATCCTATGACATTTCCCTCAGATTCCAGGGGAACTAGGATTAAAGAAATAATGCAGATGTTTCCTCTGTTTGAAACAATTTAGTCATCTTGGGGCCAAAATAGTTTGCCAGAACCAATGTATCACGACCGCTGTGGCCGCTGTATGAACCTGTGCTCTGCATGAAAGCAGGGGAGAGCCGTTCTTCTAACACAGAGCGTGAGAAGAAAAGTATTGATGCAAAGCCTTTGGCAAAAGGCTAACGCAGTGTAGAACTAATGCCTCTAACCATATACAAGGGCCTCCTTTTGTCACTCAAGAGCACCTGTCCAGACAAGCACCTCAGCAGAGAGGAGAGTAGCAAAGGTGATGATGGCTGCATTCTCTCCAACCATCACTACATGCAACTTGTGACAGCTGGGGGGGGGGGGGGAAAGGGGGAAGAGGAACTCAGTGCTACTGAGAAGGTAGTTAGCATAATTAGCACTTTCTTGCCCTGGGGTAGCAAAATAGTGACACTGTAATGAAAAATATATGCTTGTAAATCTGTGGTGATAACTGAGGTTTAGAGTAGGGCAGAAATGCTAAGCCAAAAGATACACTGTGGATCACACTGGCAGCACGATTGATGTGTTTTTAATGTGATTTTATCCCAACAAACCACCCTTTCCCCTCTCTTTCCCTTGCTCAGCAGTCACCAGATATCCTTTTCCGCAGGAAGTTTGGAAGTATCAGCGTCTGCCGTGAGTGGCTTTCAGCTCTGCCAATATCCATATGTATGTGCACACAGATGTATTTTGATACTACTGTAAAGCATTCCATGTTCAGCCAACCCACATAAGATGACATGTAGCATGTCACCTAGGAATCCAAGACAAGAGAGACCCATTAGCCTCATTCCTGCCCTTATTCCTTGTAATCTTCTCGTCCTTCTTCAACATTTTTGCAATTTCAGCCTCTGCCCCTTTTTTTCTACAAAATTCTTTCTCTGAAATGGATTTAATTCCTCACCCTTCAGCCACCTCTTCTGCTGACTTATTCCATATGGTGATTTCTCTTTTCTCTGTCGTGTTTCCTTAGTTTTCACACTAATTTTGATTCAAGCCTCCTTTGTAGTGTGAAAGTCATAGGGGGTTATTCTTATTTGAAGTGGTGTCGTATGCCAATCATTTTAGCAGCTTGCATTTTCTCATTTACACTGGTGGAACAGGATCAGGAAGAATTTTGTGGTGGCATCATTTTTTTCAATCCTTTCTGTACAGCTGATAAATAATCCAAACACTATTTTTTTCAAAAGAAAGTGTTAACAACCTTCCTGCTCATCACAATTTTAGGCTAAATTCATTCATTAGACACACTATGATTCAGCCAGGTGCTTAATTCCAAACAGATGTGCAAAGCCTGAAGATTCCTTCAGAAACGGCAGGATTTAGGTATGTGTAACTGGCAACAAAAATCAAACCAAATGTTCCTAGCCTGATTATGCTATTTCAAAGACCATGGAGTATCTATTGTTACTTAGGTCTCTAGTCCTTTCGGAAAAAGGGCATTTTCCTTGCTACTGTACTGAGCGTAAGACCGAAAGTGAATTACTTGCTGTGTTTCTTCCAAGTAAAATTATTATCTCTTAAATTCTATATGGTGTCAGTATCTTTATTGTTTCTCCTAATGGTGCCTTTGCCATCAGTGATTGCTGCTAAAGATCCCCAAGACAATGTCTTGATCACATTCTTTACTCCCCCACACCACCCAAACTGAAGACACAAATTTCTTCACCTATCATTATCCTTGATGCAGTCTGCTCAACTAAGGGCACTTTTAGACAGAAGGTTTCTCTTAAGTATTGAAAATTACATGTTCAGTCTGCATGACACATGCTCTCCATGTCTCAAAAGACTTGTGTCAAGTCTTATGGTTACTAATCCAATCTGCTCACAAGGGACTTGGGTATCAGAGTTGATAGCAAAGTCCAAAACTATGATCAAAGCATGAACTTCCATTTGGGTTAAGAATAAACGTGATGCACAACACACAAGTCCATGTTACCTGTATTTGTGGAGCAAAACACTGAATATGAACAACTGCTGATTTTTGGCTTTTTAAAGTCTGGCTTAATATGCTCAATCAGGCTTAATATGCTCAATATGCTTAATATGCTCAATCTGGCTTAATATGCTCTTCTTCCCCTCATGCCCCCTCTTCTCTTATGGTTGCATACTATATTTGTTTCCATGTGAAAAGGAAGAGGGGGGGAAGAGAGAGAAAGAGAGAAAGAGA
>JAEANM010014778.1:0-13861 GCA_017656035.1 Myanophis thanlyinensis
GCAATAAAAAATATACTAAAAACCTGGATTATTCTGGTTAGTCACATTGTACTGCTATTATTTTGAACAATACTGTAGATGCATTCACTAGGAATCAACTTAGCTTGAACGCATATTTTATTTAAATTTACTACAAATTGCTCTATTATTTTCACCATTGGGTGCATAATTTTTTTTTTTCCTGAAGCCAGTGGGAGGAGCAACATAGACAAAGATATACTCCTCAGGGTAGAAAAAGGAGTTGCATAGAAAGTTCACTGCAGGTAATCAGCTTGCAATCATAACTGTACCCAATTTGTGCTCAAATTGCTAAAAACGAGCAATTTCCACTGCTGAGAAACAGTTAAGTGAACTCTGTCCCATTTTATGACCTTTCTTGCCACAGTTGTCAAGTGAATCACTGCAGTTGTCAAATTAGCAACACAGTTGTTAAGTAAATCTGGCTTCCCCGTTGACTTTGCTTGTTAGAAGGTCAAAAAAGGTGATCACATGACCCTGGGATACTGTAACCATTATAAATAAATGCTAGTTGCAAGGTGTCTAAATTTTGATCTTGTGGCCACAAGGATGCCACAACCGTCATGTGAAAAATAGTCATGTCACTTTTTTTTCAGTGCTGTTATAATTTTGAACAATCACTTAAATGAATGGTTGTAAGTCGTGGACTACCTGTACTTGGCTACTTAAAATTCTGCTTAGTTAAGGCTATTTCCATCTATTAGGTTTTTGAAACCAACAAATGAAGTGAGGTTCTATATTGATGCTAAATTGGAGTACCTATTGCTTCCTTTATTTGTGTATCTATTTTCTGAGCCCCCCTGTGGCTCTGTGAAGCAGAGATTCTTGACTGCTGAAAATCCAACTAATATGTATTATATGTTATAATGCATCAAGAGTTAAAAGGGGAAAGCGTAATCTTGATGTTGGGGTGGAGAGATTGATAGACTCATGCCAATTTGCAGTTTCAAGTCCACACAGACTCCCTCTTACTTTTAGGGAATATCAATGAAGCCAGAAGAATTCTGAAGATCTTTGAGGAGAATGTTTCAGGACTGGCCATGATTCGTTTACGAAGAGTTAGTTTAGAACGGAGACATGGAAACATGGAAGAAGCTGAGCACCTGCTTCAGGAAGCTGTGAAAAATGCCAAATCAAACTATGAAGCCTCTTTCTTTGCTGTAAAGCTTGCTCGACACCTTTTCAAAATTCAGAAGAGTCTTCCTAAAGCCAGGAAAGTTCTTTTGGAGGCCATTGATAGAGACAGGGTATGTAATTTCCTGACAGTTCATTTATGTCTTATCTTAGGAAGAAGTCATTATAGCTGGCAACTGTGATGATTCCTTTAAACTCTGCAATGCATGCAGCTGCAGTATGGAGACAACAGTCCCTCTAACCTGATGTTGCTTGGCTTACCATTTGTTTAGTTTCTCCCTAAAGTTTAGGCTTCCCTTCTAAAGGAAATTATTCTGGCATGGGGAAGTATTGAAAGCATAGTGATACATTGCAGATTTCTAGATAACAATGGGAAATGTTCCTGGGAGAGTGGGATTATGTGGAAAGAAAAGTAAGGTCCTTACTTTTGCCCTTAGGAAAAACCAAAATGCATAGAATAGGAAATACCTGACTTAAAGGAATCTTGATGGATCACTTCTTTTAAGTGTGAGCCAGCAGAGTGCTGCAGCTGTCAAACAAACTAGTGCACTTCCAGCTTGCATCAACAGGGATAGCATCAAAATTATGGGAAAGGATAGTACTATTCCATAATGCAACAGTGAGGCCATTGGAATACTGTGTCCAGTTCTGATTACCACAATACAAAAAAGATGCCAAGGTCCTTTGAAAGAGTATAGAGAAAAACAACAAAGATAAGTCTGGAAGCTTAACACATATGATGAACAGCTAAGAGAACAAGGATGTTTAGCCTAATGAAGGCTTAGGGGAGACATCATGGCAATCTTCCAATACTTGAAGAGCTGCCACAGGGCACTGGTTTATTTTCCATAGCATCTGAGGGCAATACAAGTAGCAATGGGTGAAAGCTCATCAGAAAGAGATTCAACCTAGAAGTGAGAACTTTTCTGACAGAGCAATTAGTGGAACAGCTTGCCTACCACAGTTGTGGGTGCTCCATTGCTGAAGATTTTCAAGGAAAGATTGGACAACCATTTGGGCAGGCTAATATAAGGACTCCTGCCTTGGTTGTGGGAGCCAGTGTATGCAGGAGGCTACAGCGTGCTTTCTCTTACTGAAATACATTCTGATGAGTTGAACCATTTATTTTCTAGGTATTGTGAAATTGCTGATAATTTATTTAATGGAAGTAGGACAGAGGCTTTTTATGATACATATTCCCAAAAGATTGGCTCACCTGTCAAGCACACTTAATATTTTGGCCTCAGGTGTAATTTGAAACCTGTTGCAAAAACATATTTGTGCAGTGCTCACACAGATAATGAGCTGTTGTCTTGCACTGGATCCTGTAATGATTTCACTTAGTAAGAAATGTAGGACTGCATAAACTTTTATTTGTCTTTCTATTTTCTCGGCATCTGATCTGGCTGCTCACTGAAGAGAAACAACTAGGAAATCTGCTCTTTGTGTATGCTTAGTCTTAAAATGTGAATTGAGCAGGAAGCCTTCAGGAGCAGAGCAAGCATTTTGATGCCTAGTTCCACAAGGAGCACAGCTAATTGATTTACATACCTCAGAGACTTTGGCTGAGTATATACTAAGCCATGGTTTATTGAAAAGCCACAGAGTTTATATATAGTTAAGTTATACAGTAAATCATGATTGTAACCTATGCCTGGTTTTATATAGCACAAAATATGGCCCAAACTTGTAAAAAATTTGGAGGGCCTTGAAGAACTGTTCAATAAAAATGATTGAAATCCCCTTGGTACTGAAGGTGACCTGCTTTTTGCCATTTTCCCCCTTGTTTTATTATTGTATTAGTTTAATTTTTTAAAAAACTTTGTGAACTGCCAGACTTGTTGGGAGTCGTGCATTTAATTAATACATGGTAAGATTTATGAACTCAAGCGATGTTCTCAATTGCATAAGCTACTTAGATATATTCTGTCTATATTTCAGAGTTGTGGAATCATTTAAAAGAGTTACTCAATATTCTTACTCATACATAGTAAGCCAGAATTTAAATCATGCTTTCAGGTTTATTGCCAAAGTTTGTAACCTGATGTACATTTAGAAATTTGAGGAAACCTGTAGATTAAGCATAACCATTAAAACAAACCAGGGCATTCTCAAATAATGGTAAATTAACACATGGGAGCTTAAATCGATCTTGAATTGTGTTTTTTGCACAGGATAATCCAAAACTGTATCTCAATTTATTGGAAATTGAATACAGTGGAGATCTAAAGCAGAATGAGGAGAACATCATTATCTGTTTTGACAGTGCTATCAATGGAACTTTGCCTATAAAAATGAGGATTATATTTTCTCAGCGCAAAGTAGAATTTCTTGAAGATTTTGGCCTGGATGTGAACAAGTAAGATTTATTTTTAGTGATTGCAGCCTTTGATATTTTTGTTCAGGAATGGTTTGTAGCCTATAAGAGATCAAGATGATCAAGCTTAGTTTCTATAAATTATTCCAGAAATTCCACTCCTAAAATTTATTTTCCATTTTACTCTGATTATAATAGTACTTTCAAAACCTAGTTGTTATTGACAGAAAGGGGAACCAGTGTTGGGAGTTATGTTTGTTGCAGAATATGGTTGAAGTAGGAATCTCAAAAGTTTTCCTTTTCCCCCCCTCCTTTTGGTAGACTTTTGGATGCCTATGAAGAACATCAATCCCTTCTAAAGGAACAAGAATGTTTAAAAAGAAAAGCAGAGAATGGGTACAAATATTTTCTTTCTAGCTACTGGATTGCTTTTTTAAAATATAGTTCTTATTTACTGTTATATTTTTGAAATCTTATGTTAGCACATGTCTGAGCTGATTAAATGAAATATATATATATATTATGCACAGGTGTCCTTGAGTTACAACCACAATGGAACCTGCTCATCATGGTCATAACTTGGTGATAGTTATAAAACAAGTTGGACACATAAACAACCAGATATTTTTTGCAGCAGTCATTAAAGCAAATCAGTGGTTTGCTGTGGTGTGGTTTTGTTGAAATGCTGGTTTTTGACAAAGCTGTAAAATGTAGTATGAATGGTTATAAATGTAGCCTAATTGCCAAGCACCCAAAGTGCAGTCAACTGACCATGGGCGGGCATTGTTAGAACTTTGAATCTAGGTTGCAAATAGTCCATAGGTAGGTCCCTCAGAATTTTGGCTGCTCGCTAAATGACCTGTCATACATAGGTCAAGAATTATCTGTATTATATTTCCAGAAAACTGCTTCTTTCCTTGATGTAATCAGAGATTGATGTAGTCATTTTTGATATGAATGGAACAATTCACACTTTAAAGATACTTTTTACTTAAGTAAATGATTCTATAGGCAGCAGTAGTAAAATATCTTTGTATGCCCTTTATATACACAATCTTTAATTCTGTTGAAGGAAAAAATAATTGGGAACTCTTTACAGATGTTATTTAAGACTAAACAGGAAGCTCAAAAGACTGCCCATAATTTCTTCAACCGAATTAGTAATAATGATCTATTTTCTTGACGAAAACTAAGGAAAGTTTGTTTTAATCCATGCATCCATTTAAGACTTTAAATGTTGCATGACATAGTTAATATACAAAATGTATGTGTAGTATGGGATATTGAATTCCAATCTTCAGTTTTATATTCATTATTCAGTAATGAATAATGTAATACTACGGAGAAATTTTGAATGTTTTGCCAAATAAATTGCCTAGGAATAGTCACCATCTTTCTACTGAAGATTGGGGGAAGGGCCCTGAAAAAGGCTTCAGTGCTGAACTCCACATTTGGCACCCTCTGCTGAGAGGTTAAATTTTGATTAAAAGTGACTGCTTTTCAGTTTACAGTATGATAGGAAATGTATGGCCAAGTTCAACATCCAGGAAAATATAGCATTTCCTCATACATTCATTGGGGGTGGGGGGAATCAAAAATTTCTGCAAGGGTCTTGCTTCATAAAGACATGATACAAACTATTCTTGCAGCTGTGAAGAGCCAGATGAGAAACGAATTCATAGTGATGAAGCAGGTCTTATGTCTGGACAAGTAGCAGATGGAGATATGCAAGCAAATCAGGCAGCCTACAACTACAATGCCTGGTATCAGGTAAGCATTTATCTGGAAGTTTTTGGACTAAATATTTATGCCTGTTTCCCTGCAACTGAAATTATTTAATTTAAAAAATGTAGCCCAGTTTAATAATACTACAAGAGTGGGTCTGTATACCTTAGTACAAAAATACGAGGGCTCCCAAATCCAGCCTGCAAAAATATGTATGACCAGTAGATGGCAACAAAGGTTTGTACCACATGGCTGCCATCTACGGCTCCCTGGAGATTTACAGCCCAGTTGTGGAAGTAATCCTTGTTAATTCAGCAATCTTTCAAAGTAGCAACAATTCTGAATAAGGGGACTGAAACCATTCCTTCTGGTTGCATTTTGGACACTTGACAACTGCCATGCAGTTACCAGGGCTGCAGCATCCCAAGGTCATGTGATTGCCATCTGCAGTCTTCCCTGCCAATTTCCAACAAATGGGGAAACTGAGGTCACAAATGGGAATCCTGGGATGCTGTTACTGCACAATTCACTTAATAATGGCAACTGGAACTGCCGTCATATAATATCAGCTTTATCAAGTGAGTTATCAAACCTCAAATTATCTTATTAAGAAAGGGCTATCTAGGTATTTACACCTTGAGAATTTTGGCTTTCAAATTATTTTAATAATTGTTAGCTGCTTCGTACTGGGTAGTACTGGAGTTTGCAGCATTAACTATAGAGGGTATTAATTTTCTCTATTTTTTCCCCTTTAGTACAATTACTCAAATGCATGGAATTATGGACAATATTATCAGTCATCTTCAACCTGAGCAGAATAATTTAACAACAGATGGAGTTTCACAATGTTTTCTTATGCTTTTCTTTTGTAAAAGAGGAAGAAATAGGGATGTGAACAAACTGTCATGTGATTGTCTTTTTTGCATGTATGATGAGTTGATTTTCACATTTTTCTTGTGACAAACTCATATTGATATCTTGCTGTATTCAAGTCTACTGAGCAATTTAACTTTCTCAATAGTAAAATGATCAAATGATTATATGAAGTAGTATTGATGATTCATTGGGAAAGTTAATTTGCAACAATTAACATGTATTAATACCAAAATCTACTCCAGCAATCTTGGACATTACCCAAGCCAGAAGATAATACTTTCTTTTTCTTCTGCAGTAAACTGTGCTTGAATATTTTCAAAGTCCCACATCCCTTTTCCTGCATCTATTTGATTTTTTTACCAGTTTACAATTGCAGCACCCAAAAGCTGCGAGCTTTTAGAAAAATGTTAACAGATGAGGATGCATAATGTATAGGGTATCTCTGAGTGACTAAAATGAAGTGTGTTACTAGAACTATGCTCTGTTTTAGGATGGATTTTGTATTGGAATTTTCATGTGTAAGTTTAGTTTTTGTTTAAAATGCCTTTTTGTAATAAAATCAAATTGTGTAATTTTTCTGAACAGTAGCTTTTCCTTAGGGGTCTGTTTATCAAATTTATTTTGGAACATAGCTTGTTTCTGATGGTTTCACCTGTACTACTATTCAGTTCCAGGTTTCCTTTATGCATTGATTTTGAAACTTTGCATGTAGGGCAGTTGTATTACTATACATTACAAAAGTCAAGATGCATATTTAGTCCAATAATTCTTGTATGTACATGATGTACATCTGACTGGATATATGTTTAGTCCAATAATTCTTGTATGTACATGATGTATATCTGACTGGATATATGTTCCAGCTGAATTTAAGATAACTGATTTAAACATATAATCTCCCATTCTTTGTGTAATCAGATAAGACTAAAATAGATTAGCAAAATGTGGTAATTTGGGCTGACAGAGATAGAAATTATAACCCAGTGATCAGGAACCCTGATCTGTCTTTCCATAGATGGCACAAAGTGCTTAATAAATTAGAGTATTTTTTTGCAAGTCCTTGCTATAAAACATCAGTCAAAACCAAGTAAAAACTAGTTTTTAGTAATACATTGTACTGTAATTGTAGTAAGAGTCTTTCCTCCATTTATCAGAAAAAAAGGCCACATTTGCATTTCCCTGAAATCGGAAGTACTATGTACTTCAAGACTGAAGAGGAGACAATACATCATTCAATATCTGCCAGTTCAATTTCAAAGAAAAGTTTTGCATTGGGCGGAATCCTGAAATAGAAGTTAAGGAAATTCATATATAGCAGATTGTGTTGCAAATATATCTATACTTAAAAGATTGGTGCATTTTTTTCTAAGTTGCATGACTTTTCCATAAGTTATTCTTATTCAGTGTATAACTTTGGCAACCAAGTATAAGTGACTTTCAACAGTTGACTTACAACAGTTAATTTAGTGATTTTTCAAAGTTTCAAAGGCACTGATAAAAGTGACTTATGACCATTTTTCACACTTCCGACCATTGTAGTATTCCCATGCACACATGATCAAAATTTAGACATTTGGCAATTGACTCATTTATGATGGCTGCAGTGTCCCTTTTGCAATCTTCTGACAAGCAAAGTCAACAGGATTCACTTAACAGCAGTTTGACTAACAACTAGTGATTCAGTTAACAGCTGTGGCAAGAAAAGTTGTAACATGGAAAAACTTAACAAATGTCTCACTTAGCAACAGAAATTTTGGGCTCAGTTGTCTCAAGTCGAGGGTTACCTGTAATGAATGATCATAAATGAAAAGTACCTAGACACTGTGGAAGCAATGCCCCTTAGATGTAAGCATGAAATTGAAAATATGAAATACACTTAACCATCCACCAATGTCCACTTTTCCTTTTCTACCTGTTAATTCTTAGATGCTTCAATTTAAGGAGTCGCCCTCTCCAGTCAAATCATTACTGTAGACAACTAAAGATAGTCATGAAGACCAGGCAACAAGATAACATTAATTAAATCAGACATCATTCCCCCCCCCCATCTTTCTGTTTTGCATCCAGTATTAGATGAGTGTACTAAGGATTACCACTTGAATTTTGCTTTATTCTGTCCCATGTCCTTACCTTCCCACCCCCAAGAAGTCTTTCCAATTTTTTCACAACGAGAGATCTGTCAATGAAGATCCATCCCACTGAGGTATCTGTCAATTAGTATTAGGGACAACAATGGGGACCTCTGCAACACTGTAAAATTGTTGGGGGGAAATGTGCTCTCTTAAGCTCTATTGTATAGGAAAAATGGTTTTTGCAATCTACATAGTGATAAATGTCAGCAGGATACTTGGCATCAGGTTGTCCTTTTTTTCCATAAGCCCATTCTGGCTCAATTTCCAAATTAGCCTTCTCTCCTTTGCTCATTGTCAATAAGGCTTCATCCCACTGAAAAATAGAAAAGAAACATGTTCCGGTTACACCGTTACAATATTAATAAGATCAGATAACAAGCCTTTCTTTTTCATTCTCCACTGCTGCTGAAGTTTTTTTGTTAAGATTTCCACACAACACATGCTAGACATTATTTAGAAATAGTACAATATACTTTCATCAGGCCTACAAAATTCATCTGAAAATTAAGTAGATTGGACTCAATTAATTAAACCAAGAGACTGCAATATCACAGGTCATGAATTTACAAACCTGAAGATTGCAGGATTGTCTTGGTAGAGATGCAAAATTAGTAAATCATCCTACAACACAAAACTAGAACTAAGGAAAGTATCAGAAGTGACATCTGCAAACATGATATACAGTACACCATCCATGTAGTGTATGTATGATACATAGCCCCCTTCCAAAGCCTCTAATTATGGCAACTGGACACTGGTCCAATATCTGGGCAGATTTCCAATGGTGTTCTCTCATTCCTGGCAGGAGAGAAGAATCTAAAGGGATTGTGAGATAACATATACCAATGCATTCTCTTATTGAAAGAAACAGACAGATGGCTGAACAGCTGCAGAGCCAAAACTATTTTCTAATAATGAAAAGGTATAAGATACACCCAGTCGCCCACATTAGCACACTTACACCTCGAATCACTTTTCCAACACCAACTTTGAAGCTCAATGGTTTAGATGCTTTTTTTTTCTTTGAACCTGAAAGATACAATTTGGTTGCAAACTATCAGATTAACAAGGAATGCTTACCAAATTAAAAATCTTAATAGAGTATTTGCACAGTTCTCCTTTCTTTCTGGGTACAAAATACACTATAGGGAAGACCAGACTTGATTCACAAGAATTCTAGTGAAGTTTAAAGTCTGCTGTAGTTTGTTAAGGCACCAGGCTAAAAATCAGGAAACTTGAGTTCTAGTACTATATTAGGTATGAAAGCCAACTGAGTGATTTTTGACTATTTCTCAGCCCAACTCCCCTTATAGCAGGGTGTCAAACTGGTGGCATCGTGACGTATTGTGACTTTTTTCCCTTTCACTAAATGGGGCGTAGGTGTGGCTAGTGCATGGCACATCCAGACCATGGGCTGGGAGTTTGACACTCCTGCCTTAAAGGGTTGCTGTTGTCATGAAAAGAGGAGTAGGAGGGATTATCAGATGTGTCTTCCACCTTGAAGTATATTTATAAAAACAAAAGTGGAATAAAAATCATTTTAAAAAATGTTTTTTCCATCTTTTTCTCAAGATGGCTTGAACAAATGCAAAATGTAGAGTGTTTACAGGTACTTAGCTTCGATTTATTGTTTGAGGGACACTGCAGTTCTATCACCCTGCCTTCAATGAAGACCACTTGAATCTTTAAGATTTGGCAGCTTTTTTTAAAAAAAAAAAAACTTACTTGATTGAATGTTAGTGTCAAAAACGGTTCCATCTTGCAGCTTGCCTGTATACCAGCAATGAACAATATCACCCTTTTTTGGAAAGTTGGTTTTATCCCCCTTTTTCAGAATTGACTTGGTATATTTTGGGGAAGAAGCCTGCAATGGAAGTGGAAAGAAACAAAACACTAACTTCACTATTTAAAAATACAGAGGTTCAATGTTCTACATAGTGTATCTTTAGAAGGATATAAACAGTCCACTTTTCATACAGTCTCAGAGAAGTATACATTTTACAAAATTTTACAGGAATTCTATTCCTCCTATGGAAGGAAATATTGTCAATGAAATCTTTTTTAGCACCTGGATAAACTGCTAATTAATAGCTCAATTAAAAGTAAAATCACTGTTGAACTGAAAATTATTCGCAAGTGGCTTTGTAGCTGGCCCCAAAAAGGGTAAAACTATAAACTATTATCATTTTGCACAGACATATCCAGAAATGTCTCCTACAATATACTTAAATTTTATTTTAAAAGAATTATATGTTCAAGCTTGAGTCAAACATGTCACATATGGAAAATGCAACTGATTTCAGAAGTCAGAACTCCAAAAGATCAAATGAGCATAATAGAATCACTACCAGCTCAAAATCAGATACACTATCACAGAACTTAAATTTAAACAGCTGTACAGTATTGACTTTATTTTGCAGAATATTTTTTATAATTACAGGAGTATTTTCAATAGAGCAAAGAACTTGTCTCTTACATATACCAGCTATGCTAGGTGAAGTGTTATTCTTTAATGTCCTTTCTCATTTCTATATGGTTTTTTTTATTTACTCACCTAGCAGAAATTGAAAAACATGATTGAGGAATTTCCCAGCTTACCTCATCAACAACTTCTTCTGATATTGTCTTTTTGGGTTGGTTTTCATCAATCTTGATATTTTGTAGCTGTTCTGCCACTTGTTCAGTGTTCTCCGTGTCCTTAAAGCTCTGGGAAATATACATTTTAGTGATCTACCTAACGAAGTTATAATATTGCTATGAAGATTATTTATTAATCAAATTTGATAGCTGCCCATTTCACAAAATGCATTTCTAGGTGATGTACAACAATAAATAAAATATATAGAATCCAGGTTAAAAAGTAGATATTATAAAAACAAATATACAACTCTAGACAAGGGAATTAAGAATGGGCATCTAGCAAAGGAACCTTTGAACGTATCTGTTCACAGGCCAAGACCTGCTGAGGCAAAAGCAGTAGCCTCGAAAAACAGCTGAGGACTGAGGGCCGAGACCTGCCGTCGAGACCTGGGATGGTGGCGCTGGATGGACACTGGTCATAACAGCAGACATTGTGTTTTGTCTCTGTTCCTTCTCCTTCTCTCTCTACTTGTGTTCACTTCCCTCTAACTGCTCCCTATCCTTATCCTTATCCTCCCTACAGACTATTCCCCTTGCTTTCTTCAATTTTGCAGTCACATAAGCATTTCACTGCATGTCATATATGTGTCATGTACGTGACAAATAAAACTTGAACAACAATGTGAAGTCACAGCTGCCAGTTCTTTAGCTGGTGTTGTCCTTTTGTAAACCTCAAGTTCTTACCAAGAATCTAGGATGTTGTAATGTATCATCGTAGTATATGTATGTAGCTAAGCAATGTGGCCATTATTGACAGGTGGGTGTTTTGTTTTTTTGTCAATCTGTAATTTGTCTAAGTGCCACCCAAGATTTTTTTTTTAATATGGCAGACAGTGTGCCTATAACCACTTGGGCCCACCGTAGACATTTGTCGGAACCTTTCAATGTAAATTTTTAAAACTTGATACTTTGTGATCTTTGCCAATTCTTTATTTTTTATTCTAGCAGTCTGCAGCCCCTCAGGCTCTGCAGACTACCGGCGGTAACAGAGTCTAGAACCAAGCTGTGACTCAGGGGATGGGAACCCCTGTTCTATTCTATTGTCCCCTGATATATTATTATAATATTGAATAATATGAATATAATCATACTTATTATATTTTGAATATTCAAGGCATTGCACTTACGTTTTCTTGATGCAATCTTAAAATCTCTAAATGTCATAGTTCTGCCATATAAAATGTATCAGTATTATATAGCAGATCCAAGTTAAAACCATGACATTTAAGAGAAAACGTTCATGTAACAAAAGTTTAAAAAGCTAGTTTGACCATATTTATATACTCATCCTAGTCTGGGAAGGAGTATATACAGGTATTTAAACAAAAATTGCTTTTTAAAAATATTTTTATTAAAAGTTTTTACTTTATATGAAATAAAGACCATACAAAAAGGAGGAAAGAAAAAGGAAGTGGAGAAAGTGAGGAGAAGGAAAAAGTGACTTCCAACTTCTTTCGGTGCAGTGAGATACATAATACAGTTATAATATCAACTTTTTACTTATCTAAAATAGTAAATACTAGTCACTTCTATAACTGTGATCTACTTAATAATCAAAACCCAAATCAGAGTTTTATTATTTTTCTTTCAAGCAGAAAGTTCAACAACAATCAAAGAACAAAGACAATAATTTCTTCAGCACAGCAGTTATTTTAAGTAGAGATGCTCAGCATTTGTAGAAAAAGTACTATGTCTAGTCACTGAACTTTTCATCCATTTTCAGTTTACAAATAAAACACTGGTAAAGTATGACAAGCATAAGACCTACCTTTGTTTCAAAAAGTTGGTTGTATGCTGTTATTAACTGATCCTTACTAGCTGTTTTAGCCACATTTTTTATCTGACCAAGCAACTTGTGCTCTGCAAGAAACTACAAACAAAACTTAAGATTAATTCAGTGGCCTGTAATAAATATACTGCAAAGTGAGCTGGAATAGTATATACACTTTACAATATGGAAATTTGAAGTCTACCTAAAGTTTCTAATAGCATCAAATAAATCCAATTATTACTCCTGAAACCCAAAAATGTGATTCCTATACTAAGAACTCCATTCAGGATGCCAAACAGAACCCAATCATAAAAAGAGTGAAGTGCATAGTGAAAAGAATACTATTCTATTCCTCTTGATTTTTCATTATCTGCCAATTTTATGGAAGATAAACATAAATTCATTTGCAATGTAAACAAGCTATGAAATTGCAGTTCAGCTTTAAATAAATATAAAACCAAATCACAATATCACAGTATTCCAAATAAAAATGATTATGATCTCACATCCATAAATCTAGATCAGCTAAAATTAAAAATATAAAATGCTGTACAGTATAGCTTTCAGTTATACAATACCCTTCTCCTTTGCACTTTAAACTGAAATCTTCTTGGATTCATCTAAACTATTTCAATTGAAAAAATTGGGATTTTTTTTTTAATCCCCTAGCAATTCCTTTCACATTAACACAGATAACAGATGAACACAGGAAGCCCTCTCCAAATGCCTACTTCTTGTTTCTGATGCATTATCCAACGGGCAGTTTTCTTGCATTTCAAAAAATGAAAAGACTATTGCCCCTAACAGCAGGTTATTTTAATGTTTTGCTATGCTTTGAAATTCAAGGCAAAGTATGCCAATGGCATCCAATGATCACTCAACAAATAAGGGGGGGGGGGGAGGCGGGAATAGCAATGTATTCAAATCTGCAAGCATGAATTAGTGCATGGCCAATCTATGATTATAAAATCACTTTATCCTGGCCTGTCAGGAATGGAATCAGCAATCCCCATCCCCTCCCGCCCAGCCAGGGGCAGGAAGACTGTTTTCCCAACCCCGCTACAACCCAAGCTGGCATGTGGGAATGCCACAGTCACGGGTAGGAAAGATAACTCGATCTCACTGAAAGGCTCCAATCACGTCCGAAGAGATCTATACGGCTTTTGTTTAGATCAGTGTTTCTCAACCTTGGCGACTTTAAGAGGTTTGGACTTCAACTCCCAGAATTCCCCAGCCAGCAAAGCTCAA
>JAEANM010014779.1:0-13861 GCA_017656035.1 Myanophis thanlyinensis
GGGAGTTCATTCCAAAGGGTGGGCGCTGCCACAGAGAAGGCCCGAACCCTCGGGGTGGTCAGGCGACATCATCCTGATGATGGAACCTCGAGGAGACCAACCCTGTGGCAACGCACTGGTCGGTTGGAGGCTGAGGGTGGCAACATTCTACACAACATTAGTAATCTCACATAATTTGGCAGTTGAATAAAATTTGATAAATATTAAAATATTGAAAAATAGGCAAAAAGGCCCAATCTTCCATCAACATTTCAGATTAATATGTTCTACTTGCTGCAAAACACTATAATGGATGCTGGAATCTACCTATGCTGGATTCTACTGATTAGATTCTTCATCAATATTTTAGCTTTAGGAATAAGCAAACACCTGGATCAAGAATCTAATATGGTCAAGTATTTGACAATAAATTATTATTATTATTGAACATTGTAGTCCTATATAAATCCAGTATGTTGAGTGCACAATGAATATGAATATAACTGCTACATTGTATGCTTGGTTACTGGGGACACAGTGGCTAAGATGCTGAATTTGTTGATCAGAAGTTTGGCAGTTCGGCGGTTTGAATCCCTAGCACTGCATAATGGAGTGAACTCCCGTTATTTGCCCCAGCTTTTGCCAACCTAGCAGTTCGAAAGCATGTATAAATACAAATAGAAAAATAGGGACCACCTTGCTGGGAAGGTAATAGTACACCTTTGGCATTTAGTCATGCTGGCCACATGATCACGGAATCGTCATCAGACAGTGCTGGCTCTTCAGCTTAGAAACAGAGATGAGCACCACCCCCTAGAGTTGGGAATGACTAGTACATATGTGCGAGGGGAACCTTTACCTTTTTATGCTTGATTAATATGTTATTTTAAAATATTTTGAACTTCTATTATACAGTGGATGTTCTATTATACAGTGGAACTTCTATTATACAGTGTATGCATCAGCAGCTAATTAATTTTTTAAAAAAATAAGTTCATTTCTGACCATATAACTTAAAATAATAGGGCTAAATGTGGGAATTCTGTAGACAGAAAAATGATACTATGATACTAGTACAGACATTGGGAGGCAAATAAGCCAATTCCACAATGTGCAAAATCCACAGGGATTTTCAACAACTCTATTGCCAGCGCTGTTTCTAAACTACGGTACTGGATTTGTGTAGAAAATAAGCATCTAAACTGAAATTTACATTGTTATTTTTAGTCACATTGTTTTCTTTTTTTCCTCTTGGAAACATAAATGTAATTTGGCTATGGATTATTCTGTAAATATAAATGCGTTTTTTTGAACTAAGTTATAATTTATAGCTGTCCTTCTAAGAAAGGAGAAATATCCTTACAACTGAATACTGTTCTTGGCAAACTCATCAAAAGAAACAAACAAAATGTTAAAAAGTTACAATATTTATGCAGTTACTTACCAAGCACATCTAAATTACATTAAAGTAACCAAAATATCTTTACAATCCCCAAGGCAGGTCACAACTCTTGAGCACCCTTAATGTTTGGTAATTGTAAATTGAAAAATTTGACACGCCTTAGAAATCATACAATGTGTTTTATTTTAATTATTATTTTACGCAGAACACAATATTATAAAGTTGCTATTTTTATCTAAACAATGAGGAAGAAAATATTTTCTTTAAATTGCTGGTATTTTTAGATTAGAATTCATCTTAAGCAATTTATGAATAAGCAGTTTTCAAGGTCTGAATTCATGTATATGCTAATTTCTGTCCTATTTACTCCACTTCTATGTAGACATGTGTGCCTATAACACATATGTATGGTGTTAAATCAGGTGCTAAACTTCAGTTTATTTCAATTTTAGATCATGAGATGATTTGTTTTAACAATGGTAGTATAATCTACTTTACTTACAGCAAGAAACAAATAAGAAATATAATAATTTACAAATGAATAGTAATTATAAATCTATATTGTCCCCCCAAATGTTCTTCCCTTCTTCAGCATAAAGAACCAGAGGTTTTATCTGCCTTAGGCAAGGTAGTTGGAAGGGCTGCTTTAAGAATCAATGAACAAAAAAATGGCAAGATAGGCCAAAGTGCTTTTATTCCATGTATTTGCCATGGGTGTTTACTTTGTTTTTATGATGAAATCACAAGAGATGTAAAGTAATTTGAATAAATGCTTTCCAAGCCCTGACCTATAACAGCTCTATATTTTTCAAAATTTAAATAACTGGGGCTTTAAAAAAGAAATACAGCGTTATTATTAATGACACCTATGTTTATATAAAGCACATAAAATAACATTTTGCTTTGTTTTGTTTAGGGCAAAGTTCCCTTAGGAATACTATGCAAAGAACTACGTATGAAAAGTAGATGCAATTTTTACTAAGTCTTCTGTGCCGTTCTAATTCACAAAACCTTCTCTGGCAAAAAGATTAAAAAATATGTATCCAAAGAACAAAGAAATAACAAGTATGAAGATAATGAACAAATTACAGGGTTCTCTTTTTTTGCATGAAAAGGAATTAAATTATATTACAACAGGGGACGTCACTCTCCACTGCCAAAATCCTTAGGAAAACCAGGTTTTAATGGCTTTCCAAAATCTTAATAGGTATCTCTCCAGGTGTACATAAATGTGAAATTGGGGAGTGGGATCATTAAAATAAGTTCATACACAGTATCCCTGTAGATTGCACTCTCTTAAAGAAAGGACCCAAAGAGAATGCACTCTTCAGATCTTATTGTATGGGCAGAACCTACGAGTAGACTGCCCTGAAGACATTCAGGTCTCTTGTGATGTAGGGCTTTATAGGTAGCAACCAGAAAATAACGGCTACCAGTGAAGTTCCAGAAGCAGAGGTGTTGCATTACAATACCTAGTAGCGCCATTCCATAGGAGCTGCTGTATTCTGAAACTGGTGCATTTTCCAAGTTATTTTCAAAGGCAGCCACACAAACTGTGCATTGCAATAGTCCAAATGATAAGTAACCAAGGTGTGAATGACTGTAAGTAGGGCTTTTCCGTTCCAGCAAAAGACGTTAAGATGTAATTGTTTGAAAACCCCCTCAGGTGCAGCAATAAGGACTAGAACTAGAAAAAGGCGAGGACAAGAACTAGAATTGAATTTACTGGCTTTGAAACCTTTTTCAAAGGAGAAAAAGAAAAACCTACTTCTTTTTCTTTCTCCTCTTCACACTAGCAGACAAGGACAGATTGTTCTTTCAAGAAGCATGAACTGCTTATTTGAAGAGGTTTTTCAAACACCTTCCTCCCATTACTAATCTCTGTTGCTGTGTGCTAGATGGCTTACAGCAGAAAACCATTTACTTTAAAACAAAGCATCATAAACTAATATTTTTGGGGATAAGAGCCACCTGTATGACAATTTCCAAAGAGAGCGAGTATAATGAGAAGAGAAAGCAAACAGGATTTCACCAGGGAACTGGAGTGGGGTACGAGATGTTAAATGAAAATCCCTAACCCATTTTTTTTTTCTTTTAACATGTTTGCACTTGGCTAAATTAACAGCCATGCTGGCTCAGGAATTCTGGGAGTTGAAGTCCACGAGTCATGAAGGAACCGTAATTGCCCACCCCTGAACCAGTTCAAAGAAAGGAGGTTCTGTAACAAAAACTGACAGTGTAAGCAACGTTTTTTGAAAAAAAGTGTTCAAAAATCAAATGCAGCAGCAAGCTCCCAGAAGCAAGAGAATATACTGTAAGACGTTGTAGCAGTGTTTATAGGCTCCACAAACATTTGTTTATTTGTTTATTTATTAGTTACTGCCAGACAAGAGGTCAAGAGGAAGGCCAAAGATGAGATATATGGATGTGCTAAAAGAAGACATGAAGGTGATTGGGGCTAGAGTGGAGGATGCTGAGGGTAGAGTTGGGTGCAGGCAGTTGATTTGCTGTGGCAACCCCTAATGGGAACAGCGGAAAGAAGAAGACTGGCTCACTCACTCATCCATTCATCTAATTTAGCAAAGTATTCCACACTTTTAATAAAATCTGGATAGCATGACAATTCATTGGATGCACAGTTGGCTCAAATATCATATAGAGCGTACTCGTATTGAATTGGAAAAAGATGTCAAGTGGCATAACATAAAGATCAGTCCTAATTGTCAACATTTCTATTAACCTGGTTGAAGAGACGAATGAAATGCTTACCAAATTTTCAGATGACACAAATTGAATGGGATAGCTAATTCCCTAGAAGACTGAAATAAAATAAAATGAAACAAAATGCGAGATTCTTCCTTTAAGAACCAAACACCAAACAAAAATACTATAGAGTGAAAGAGACTTAGTCCCATAGCATGAAGAAATTTTGCAAGCTAAATAGCAAAGACGTGGCTGCAAAAAAAATAAATAAATGAAATGAAATTTTGGGTCATATGAAAAGTAATATGATTTCCAGATTGGAAGAAGCTATTGTTCTGCTTTGTTTAGAACCACCCAGGATACAATTCCAAGCATAGGATTTGGAAAAATTAGTATAGGTTCAGAGAAACTATTTTTAAGAAATATGACCAGAGGATTAGAAACTTAAGTTCTGTGGAAAGAGATTGAAAGAGCTGGGAATGTTTAGTCTTTAAAGTCTTAAAAGATGATCGACAGGTGGTTAACATGATACCAGGAAAAGTATCCAAGTAAAGGCTGGAAGCCCTCTTATTTCTGATGCTTTCATTGTAGTCCTGCACTGAGCAAATAAATAATTGGATTCAGTAGCTTAAATACTCTGATCTAATTCTTTAGTTTTATCAGAATGAGAAAAGGTGAGCAACAAACTAGTTAAAAAACACATTTTCCAAATGGCAGGAAGAAAAATGCCCTCTTTAAAACAACAATAATAAATTGAACAGAAGCATGGAAAACTAGAGGGAGGGAAGCTCTTAATGAATTCAGTTCCAAAATCTGGTTGCTTTTATTAAAAACAAAACTCCATTCCATTCATCATAATGAATGTGTGCAGCTCATTATCTGGATCATAACAAGCAATTTTCCTCTAAGAAGGATCTCAAATTCATGCTAGGAACCAACATGATTGAGAAAATCTCTGCCACCACCACACTATTATTATTTTCCAGTTTGAATGTACTTCATTGAAGCTGCAGTTTCTGAACTGTTTTGAAAATATACTCCAAGTTAAAGGATTAAAATGAATAAGTAACTTAAATGAAACAAATTTTACTTAATTGAGAAGAAGAAATGTTTTACTGCATACAATCACAAATCAGAAAATAAGAGTATTAGCAATAGATTGGTTGCTAATACTCATTCTCAGTGTTGACTCTTCGTGACAATATAATTTTGTTGACTCTTCGTGACAATATAATTTTGTTCATGACAATCCGTCCCTAATTTGGTTTTTCAATTCTTCTAAGAGTGGACATGTCACCACTGAAACTGAGTCCATCCACCTTGTTTTATCATCTTCTCTTATTTTATACCTTTCCCAGCATTAGAGCTTTTTCCAAAGAAGTAATAATAATATAATGTATCCAATGTATGATAATTGGAGCACAGTAATAATTTGTACTTCAGCTCTGGGCTGTTTTGTTCATTGATCTATTAGTTTGTTTTCTTGGCTGCCCATGGTATTCTCTGAAATCTTCTCCTACACAAGTTAAAAATGATTAGCAATAAAGAAGGAATAAGATAGAGAAGGAACACAAGGGAAGAAAAATATTAATTTAATAATGGAACATATTTAAGAATGGGTTGAGAGAATATGCTTGGAAGATTTGTATGCTTAAAAGATTGGAATTGTAAAAAATTACTTTTTAACCAGTTCTATGTATATTAAATTACCTTCTACATATAATGCCATTTTAAAGCTCTGAGATTATACATGTGACTTTTACTATTTTTCTCATACCAATCACTTATAAACTAAGTATATCTTAGTTTGACTAATGTTGTAATACTTATAGGTGAGAAAATATTTGTTATTCTTGGCCACATATTTGTAGTTCATATTTTAACAGAGGCCAACCTAATATTCTCTATATATCACATGAAAAAAGTGTTTTATTAATTATACTGATTAGCCATGGGGTAAGCATTTAATTAAACCATGAGAGACAAAAAAATAGCATACAAATTATCCACTCAGGAGAACAAATGTCTTTATATTTAATTAGTTTAACCCAATAATTTTGCATGTTAAGTTGAATTTGTATTTTAGCAGAATTGAAGTCAGCCAAAAAAAACCTTGTGGTTTTCTGTTACTTGTTTCTCAAGTGTTATGCTTATGCCTTACATTTAATTAGTAAACTATTTGTATTATTTTCCCAATTAGCAAATAAAATACTGACCAGATAACAGCTAATAAAAATAACAAAAAAAAAAACATGCACAAAAAGCTTGGGATTAATGAACATTTCTAAAACAAAGAGGTTTTAACAGGTAAAATATCATAAAGCAGCATCTTATTTCTTGTGGTAGAAGATTAATACAAGACTTCCAGTTTTTGCTTTTTTTTGTTGAATAAAAATAAGAATAAAATCTTATTCTTCTATAATAAAACTATTGAAAAGAATGATTGCTTTTATTGACAGCTGAGTGTCTGAGTCAACTTGACCCGCAATTATATAGGGTTGTTTTTTTAACTTTGCAGCATTTCCAACTTCTGCATTCACACTCTACAGAGGGTAATGAGAACAGCACAAAAAATCATAGGCTGTCCCATAACTCCACTGGAGGAAATAGCCAGATCCCCCTGTCTCAACAAAGTGAGAAAAATCCTCAGGGATGACTCTCACCCTGGACAACACTTCTTCATACTTCTACCATCGGGCAAGAGATACAGAAGCATAGCTAGCTAAGACAAATAGGTTGAAAAATAGCTTCTATCCATGGGCTGTCCAACTTCTAAATACCACATATCACCATGACTAGACTTAATACAACAGACTCACAGTGACAGTGCAACGTGCAATATGTACATACTGGTGGAATAATGTGTGTGTGTGTGTAGGTCTAGGCATGTTCGGGTCTTTTCCCGTATAAGATTGAGAGTATCTTGGAGATGTTTTGGCGAAGTCCCACTTGCCATCCTCAGGCTGCTGCGTTTGGCTTCACGCTAGTATAAGCAAAGTGTGATCAGAGTTGCCATCTCTCTATAAACAGGGGGGGGGTTGGTGTGCTGGGCTGGTCAGCCGCATTGCTACTTCTTGACTGGCTGATGGAGTTGATGCTGGTATAATGGGCTGTGTGATGGTCCTGTGAGTTTTTTTGTTGTGATATTCTGGGTCTTGTGTTGTAATCTCCTGGGTCATTTGTTGTGTAGTAATCTCTTTTTCATTAGCCTCCTGTGTTTTAACAGCTTGGGTAATGGGTTGTGTGATGGCCTTGCAAGTTCTATTGTTGTAATATCCTGGGTTGTTTGTTGTGTTGTTTGTTGTTCTTCCTCACACATCTCAATAACCTACACCCCAAAATACAATTCACCATGGAAACAGACATCAACAACCAACTTCCCTTCCTGGACGTCCTAATTTACCAAAAAACCAGTGGCTCCCTGGGATACACCATCTACTGGAAGAACACACACACCAACTGCTACCTAAATGCACAATCCCATCACCACCCTGCACAGATCAACTCCGTAGCCAAGACCCTCATCTCCAGAACCAAATGCCTAACTGAAAAAGAGCACCTGAGAACAGAACTACATACCCTCACTAATGTATTAATTTCCAATGGATTCCAGAGAAACACAATTGCCAGCCTTATCCGAAGAGAGATAGCCCCAAAACCCAAGACACAGAACAAGACAACAGTATCACACTCCTCCCTTACATCAAAGGCACCACAGACAAAATCAGCAAAATTCTCCACAAACACAATATCAGGACAGCCTTCAGCACTGACAAAAAAATAGCCAATATGCTAAGAACCCCAAAGACAAGATCCAGCTAGAAAACCAAGAAGTTTATGAAATACCATGCAACAGTTTCCCAGCCACATACATTGAACAAACCAACATGAGAATAAATGCACACATCTCAGAACACAGAAATGCAGTCAGAAAAGAAGAAAATACTTCCTCCCTCTTCCAGCACCTTAAAGTCACAGGACTTGAAATTAATTTCAAAGGAACCAAATTAATCTCCAACAGTGAACACTCCAACAAGAGAATAATCAGGGAAGCCATCGAAATAGAGAAACACTCCCATAACATGAATTAATGGGATGATACCTCCCGCCTACCAGACATCTTGAACTAGCCTTCACCTACAAATGAGTCCCAGCCACGAAAACCAGCACTGGACCCCAAACAACACGGGACACCACCGCTAATCCCCCTCATCAGGCCCAGGCCCAAACCCATCCTATAAACGAAGGACAACCACCGTCCGGAAACCAGGCCACGGCTGCTTCGCCAGCTGTCGCACCCCTCGACTCCAAAACCAAACAAGCTGACATATGGCAAGAACACAGACCCAGACCCCAAACTCGAAACCAGACCAAAACCCAGAATGCTACATCACAGCCACCCGCTCAGGATATCACATCAGAAAACTCAGGAAATGACACCACAAGAACTCAAGAAGTTGCAACACAAAACGACCCAGGAAATCACAGCACAAGACCAAGGATACCACAGCAATAAAACTTACAAGGTCATCACACAACCCATTACCCAAGCCGTTACAACACAGGAGGCTAATGGAAAAGAGATCACTACACAACAAATGACCTAGGAGATTACAGCACAAGACTCAGTATATCACAACAACAAAACTCAGAAGGCCATCACACAGCCCATCAACTCCATCAACCAATCAAGAGGCAGCAGTGCAGTCAACCAGCCCAGCACACCAGGCCCCCCTACCAGTATTTAAAGAGAAATGGCAGCTCCAATCACGCTTTGCTCAGACTGGCATGAAGCAGAAAATTCCAGCCTGAGGATGGCGAGCGGGACCTTGCCGAAATGTCACCAAGATACTCTCAATCTTACAAGGAAAAGACCCGAACACACCTAGACCTACATGCATGTATGTATGTATGTATAATTATATTTACATTTACTGAATTGCCACTAAAGGAATTAAAATTGGCAGGCAATAGAAAGAGGCCTTCTCTGTGGTAGTCCCTATCTAGTGGAAATTTTTGCTTAGTGAGCCAGGCATGCATGTTTCTTTCCAAGGCTCCTTTCTTGAATTCAGGAAGCTTGAATGAATATTTTAGATATTTGATGCATTCTCAGAAATGAAGAGCAATGCCTGAGGCTAGCATTTTGCTTTACAGCATGCCAGCTTTCCATTTTTAAAATACCTTTTTAATATAAAAGGTGAGGTGGGAAAAGAAAGCTTGAAAGGAATAATTTAAAACATTTTTTGAACTAGCTACTAATTTTTCAGTGGGAAGAAAAATGAATAAAATAATAATAGAGGTTGAGTAGAAACACTGTAAATATGTACAGTAGCTTAATTATCAGAAAGATATGTTAGGGATTTTTTTTTTCATTATTCTTTGTCTCACTATTCCTTTAAATGTTTTATTTCCTTTCCTTTATATCTGGGAAAAATTCCCAGTGTTATATTCTGGGAAAATTGTAGAACAGCAAACATCTTTTCTGTAAACTTCTTTGACTGCATATTATTTTAGCAGTTCCCTTAAATGGGATGCTACAGGTTTTTTTTCCCTGTGGTAGTCCATAGTGAGTTTTGTCTTGAACGGTTGGAAGCAGTAAAGTATGTTTCTATGCAAATGCTTCTGCATACGTCAACATTATTCCTGCAGTATGTCAACGAGATTGCATAGAAGAGAAAAATTAAACATGTGCCAAAAGCTTTTGCAGTAAAGCTGTTGTGTGTGTTATATTTCTTCAAATTGTCATTACTATACACATTTGATGTAATCAGTCTTCATGTTGCCTGGATCCCTAGCTTTGTTAAATCAACATTTCCATAAAGGGAGGCAGTGCAAAACAGCAGTGTTCTCCTTTTTTGGAACAGGACAGGCACCGAGTCCTTTGTTGTCTGTTCTGTACTTATGAATAATCTTTATTTTCCATTGCTATTTTGATGATTTGAGATGGAAGACTGGTTACAAGATATGGAGGTTTCTTAAAACACAACTAGAGGAGTAGTGCCAGAAATTTCTTATTAAAATATTATGCCTGTTGCACACTATTCCCTGGTGCTCTCCCAGTATTGGGGAACATGTGTATCTCAAATACTGTTTCATGACTATTAGCATCCAGGATGCAACATGATGGCCACAACAGAAGGCCCAGAAATCCCTCCTCTCTATTCTCCTGCAGTTCGGTTTGTGATATTTCCTATTACAGGAGAATACTAAAATGGGAATGTGTAAGCAGCTATGAAAATTCCTTTAAAAGATATCATGCAGCTTTAATGTTGAATAGTATTTTACGCATCCACATGTTGGTGCCTTCAATTGGTATTGACTGCCTGGAGTAGTTCTTGCAGATTTCTTGGCAAGATTTCAGAAGTGGTTTGCTATTGCCTGCTTCCTAGGGCTAAGAGAGGGTGGTCCAAGATCACCTAGCTACAGTGGCTTCATGTCTAGGATAGGATTCTTGGTTTCTAACCTTAACCACTATATCAAACTGGTCTTGTTAGATATAATTACTGACATTTTATATATGCCCCAATTACTTTCTGCCTTTTTAAATTAATGGAACAAAAGTAACTTGCTTCAGGCCCAAAAGAGAAACTATTTAAACATATCCCAATGCATATTTATTTTTCTTTATGCAAAATATGTAATATTTAAACATGTGCATGTTTTATTGTATTTTTTGTAGAGATTTCATTTTATAAGGAATAAATGTAGCCATTTACTTTATGCAAGTGTATTAACTGCAATTCTAAATGTAATATTATTTGGAAATAAATTTCACAAGAATCAATGGGAGCCACTTGTAGATAAATAATTTAAAATTGAGTTTATAGTCACATTTGGTAGATGACTTCAGATAAGACTGCATCTCTAAGCAGAATTCCAAGAGAATCACATTGAACTTATAAAGATTTACAACATGCTTTTATACTCACAGTAGCATGCAAGTTTACTGTCTATTTTGTTTACAGCTTTGATGTAGTACAAGGCAAAGATCAGATAGCCCACTGCTAACCCATACAAACCTTTGTTCATACATGTTGCAGATAAATATCATGATAGTTATATCATCACTCAGTTGAGCTGTCACTTTAAAATGATGCCCTAAGATTTCCCTGTGGACTCGAAGCTTCAAGTGTCAAAGCCAGGGATCAAAATGCCTGTTTAAAATTTAGGAGTAGATTGACAAGGGAAAGTAAGGTTCTATTTTGTGTTACTTCAGGACATGTCATTAAGAATGAAATAATTCTGCTGATTGGTTCCAGATTGCAAACATAATATGGTAATAAGGTAGATCTCAATTAGAAGGTCATCAGCTACAAATTTATCAGTGATCTTATCCTGTGTTATTTCCAGGTGATAGCGAGAACAGAATGGTAATAAGAAAGGTCCACATTTTCTCCTGTTTTGAGTTGATTTTCCATATGCATAAACTTTTGTATTTATACCATCTCTTGCCAAAGAGTTGCATCTAGGAAAAATGTAGAGAGCAAGTATTTAAAAAGTGCCACCCTCATCAAAGATCAAAATACTTTCCCACTGGTTGAAACATATTGATGCTTTGATTAACCTGTATCTAAGGGAAAATTAATATATGTGCAAAGTTCTTTTTCCCTATATACACCAAAATATGAAAACTCATTTATGTCGGACATAGAATGATATAAAATGTGAATTGTATAAACTTTTTAATTGTACAGTAAAGCTATTATAACAGCGATGTTTCAATGCTAGTTCGTCTCTAGAATTTTGAATAAATTTGAAACCATAATTATTGTATTTTTTGTCTTACCAAATAGGTTTGATGAACTATAAATTCCAGGTTGCTTATAAAGGTGTCTTGCAGTATTGCTAACATTCAGTATTCTGCTTAGATTATGATACTAGAGAAGGGATTTGTTAATATTTGCTCTCTTTGTGTTTAAACATTGTATAATCATCCTGTTCTGATTAGCTGGTCAGAACCTAACTATATAGATTTATTGTGTTTTTAAGAATAATCTTTATGATGTAATAGTGGATAAAAGCAAACATTTGAATACATTTTTCCAGGAAATAAATCTCAATTCATACCCCTTCATTTTTTGGCATCTTAATCTTCTAATACTTTATTAACTGGAAGAAGCCATAGATCTCAAACAGCATTTTTCAAAAATTCTGTGAACAAAAACAAAATGAGGGGATTGTTTCAGTATTTTATTTTGGAATTGTTTAATTTAATGAATTTTATCTTCTAGACACCGGAGTAAACCTACTTGAACTAAATAGTTTTTTCAGACCTAACTGCTTTCGGACAGCTATTGTTTACCTCATAGCTTCCAAATGTATTGGGACTATGGTTCTCAGTGATTCCAACCACCATAAAAAAGGAAAATACTTCTATTCATGATCATTGATACTTAATTTGGCTATCATATTTTTTTTGAAAATTATTTATGTATTTTGGATTAGTCTATGTACTTTACTGAAGAAAGTAGTACTATTTAATATTAAAAATACCTCCACGATACAGTATAACTATCAATGGAAATGGACATGGAAATGTATTTTCATATTTAAAGTAAGCTAAATAGAAGTGTATATAGAGCTTTAGGTTAGTGCTAAAATCATTTTTTAAATTTATTTTTATTTAGCTTAATTGGATAGCTGCCTCTCACATAAAAGTGACTTTTAGCAAATGGTATTTATTCAGTCAGAGCTATACGTGATGTTCAATTTCCTCATGAATTTTTAGAAAATTCAGTTTTAAAGGTTGCAGTGTGAAGTAGAATCTAAGGGGGAAAAGATTAGTTCTTTTGTTTGCAGTAGTTTATATCAAAAATTGTTTTCCACAATGCATTTCTTTTCTAGCATAATGTATAGATTGTTTTCCAGCAGAAGAATGAGATTGGGGTGATTTTAAAACAGTTTGGTAAAAAAATGATGTGGCATCCCATATATTGCTTCATATTTTAGCTTTGATAATTGCAGTGTGTATGTATGTGTGTTTGAAATGAGGGAAAAACTATACAACTTACACTTGTAATTAGTTTGTCCTTCATAGTGTTATCTTGTGGAATTTATTCAGTCATGACCATATAATCACACATAATTTCATACATAAAATAATTACATATTTTTAAACTACTACCCTATTGTTCATTAAAGCTGGATTCTGAATAATCTCCATACCTTTCTCCTTCTCTTCGTTTTATATGGTTTTGTAAAACTAATACTGAACCTCCAGATATATTTTACTAGTATTTAGGGATACTTTAGGATTAAAGTTTCTATAGAGACAGAAATGTTTATGAGAGGCTTTTTTATGGCTTTGGAAAAGCTTACAATATAAATGTTTTAACTAAAGTGCTCATGAGGGAAAGATTATCTGTCAAGGGCATTAATAGAAAGGCTGCAGTTGGTGTGTTTACATACATACTGTTGTGATAGAGGAGGAAATGTTTATCCTTAACTACTTCATTTTTTACCTTCTGTTCATCATTATCTTTATAGTTAAGATGTTGATAATAGTTCAGTTGCTATAGAATTAATTTTGGTAAGTTTTAAATAGAGTAACCATGTAGCCTATACCAAAGCAAAAGAAAAATAATGTGTTCTTTAAACCAGATTGATAAATGCTTGGGAAGAAATTTTGCTTTATATTCTGAGATTCTTCAAGATTCTTAAATGAGTTTGAACAAGGCTAAAGAAGTATCCAGTTTCTTATAATGGGGAAGTTATCAGGTCTGTAAATTTTCACTAAGCTTTCTCTAGTCAAGATAGATAGATAGATAGATAGATAGA
>JAEANM010014780.1:0-13860 GCA_017656035.1 Myanophis thanlyinensis
GAAGGATGTTGGAGATGGAGCTGCCAGGCAAGAGGTCAAGAGGAAAGCCAAAGAGGAGATATATGGATGTGCTAAAATAAGACATGAAGGTGATTGGGGCAAGAGTAGAGGGTGCCAAGGATAGAGTTGGGTGGAGGCAGTTGATTTGGTGTGGCGACCCCTAATGGGAACAGCCGAAAGAAGAAGTACTAAAACAAATTTCTGTATTCTCTCTGCAGGTTGCACTGGAGCTTTAGCTTATAGTCTAGTCCAGATCTACCCAGAAATGCAAGTCATTGTCCTTGATCTTCCTGAAGTTATTACAGATGTCAGCAACTGTCAACTTTCAAGACAAAATGCTGTTGAAGTATCCTTTGTATCAGGTAAAGGGTTTCTGCCATTTGTAGACCAAACCAAACCAACGCTCAACCAAAGACTACATGAGGATCTCGTAGTTTCATGTGGATTAGTGACCTATTCTGCAAACCTTTGATAGACTTGGCCCATTTTAGTACTAGTGCATAAATAAAATCTCAATAAAATTCCAATTATCTTTGCAGTAAAATGTTAATGTGTGTGACTACAGATGAAGTGAACTGGATTTGTTTATTACAAATTAGTACAATTTGGTTGTAATCACTTTTTGGGGGAACTAATTAAAATATATTTTCATTAAATAGGTGATATTTTCAAAGATAATCTTCCAGAAGCAGATCTTTATATTCTTTCAAGGGTTTTACATCATTATTCTGAGGAAAAGATTTCTCTTCTGTTAAACAAACTCTCTGCTCTTTCCAAGAAAGGTAAGAGTTTAAATCCCCTCCCCTCATATTAATTGATGTATTAGTTTTATATTTACATAACTGTATGGATGATGCTTTTCATTCAATTAAACGAGGGATTTGAAAGATAATGATATTAACACAAACTGAATTGTAGCTGATCTTTAACTCCTAAATATTTTATTTAAAACAATTCACAAACCTCTGTCTCTTAAGGATTCAGGGTATAACTAATTATTATATCTCCAAAGCCCATAATTTAGCAGATAAAGTTTTAACATTTTTTAAAAATGTAAAAACAGTAATGCTTGTTAAAAAAATAACATTCTTACCTGAAACTGAAAAAAAATCAACTTGGGCTTAAGAAGGGTTCAGATTTTGAAGAAGAAATCCCATAGTAGCAATTCCTGTGCTTTCAATATACTTATGTCTGTTGTCTAGCTTGCCTTTGATAATGTAGACACTAGAAGAAAAGCCTCTGTAGTAAACCACAGAAGTGTGAAAAGGCATTCCTTCAAGTATTTGAGTTCCAAGCCATTTAGTACTTTAAAAAAGTCTTGGATTCAAGTCAGAGCTTGCAGACTCTGGATTTATCATCTGATCACTGATCATTTATCAGCTGATTATTCAGCCATGAATTGCATCAGCTGAATCTTCAGAATATATTTCTAGAATAATCTCATATGTAATATCTGGTTAGGGCAATTTACCCTGATTGGCTCCTCCACACTTATCCCTAAAGGAAGAAAAAGAAAACCAATTTCCTGGATCTGAGAACTATCTGCCTGTTGTAGTTGTTTTGTCAATTTTTATATATTTTTTTGTTTTTATGCCATTCATTGTAGTGTCCAGACAGATTCAATACTTTTTCAATCTCACTGACCAAAATGCTATAGCAGAATCAGCATACCAGTGGCTTTCCCAGAATCCCAATACCTCATCTAACAACTTTGTGTATTTATTTTCATATAAAGTTGTCTTTAGAGCAGCATGCTATGGATGCTGATACGATAATGTACTTTTTTCATTTCCTTGTTCTTTATAATAGACTGACAGGTGGAAGTATAAATATGATAGTACTTGTCTTACAATATTTTATTTTTATCCAAAGTGTTCAAGGAAATGGATTAACCAATCACACTCAGTGATAATATAGTTTGGTTTTGGCTTAGTGTATTGTGTGAAGCTAGTAGGGCAGTATACTGTGAAAAAAATGTGCTTCATAATGTTCAGAAGCATATATAATCTTTTTTGCGTGTATCAATGTCTTATTTAAGGCTTGGGTAGTTGTTTAGTGACTTGATACTTATTATAGTTGTATAATAAGTGTAATATTATCATTTTATAATTGTACATTTATAAGATATACGTATGTGTATATGTGCTTGCATTAATGCTCAGAGGAGATTATGAAGCAGTTAAAAATAATATGTGGCTGCTTTAACGATTCAGAGAAATGTCTCAAATGTGCTTCCATGTGCTACAAAGCACTTTTTTGGAAGGATTTGCACAGCCTTAAAACTTACAGAATTTTTACCAAAGTGTTGCTTACCAAAGGATAATATATAGAATTGATGTGGCCATCAAGATTGAAAAAATGTATGGGTGGAGTTGAATTCAGACAAAGTTGGAGAGCAAGCTAATCACTGTATATAATATGAAAATACAATTCACTGAAGCTGGGTTTGTTTTCCAGTTTAAATAATGATTGCAGGGTGGAAGCCAGATCAGGAGCATAGCACAAAAGGAAAGGTTCTTTGTGCCTTTGACCAATATCACTGTCATCTCCTTCTGGATCACATGGCTGCTTGCATAACTGTTTTAATGAAGATTACACTATGGTGGTGGGAAACCAAGCTCCTTTGCATTACAGCTCTGATTTGGGCTCCTCCCAAATAGTGGTTCAAGCTAGGCTTCTTGATTTGCCATACTGAATGTCAGTTTCTATAACGTCAACTTGCATATGAATTGAATTTCAAGATATCTAGAAGGAAAAAATTATGAAAATTATTTCACAAACTCTTTAGTCTTGCATGAAAAGAGTCTTAAACTCCTTCTTGACATCATGGTTTCAATAAGAGAAAAGGTCAGAATCAAAACACCCATGAACCTACAAGAGGCAAATTCCTTTTTTGTCAGCTATTCATGTTCAGAATTGTTTATATTTAAAAGTAGGATATTACTGTCCACATTTTCAGATTGCAGTATGTTGCAAGGGAGAATTTCATCTCTGAGACTGTTTAGAACAGAGGTGTCAAATTCAATTTCATTAAGTGCCACATCAGGATTGGGTTTGACCTTGGAGGGCTGGGTAGGGGCGTGGGCATGGCCATGGTGCTTGTGACACAGGACCGCACCTCCGCAGACATGGTTTTATAAACTCATAAAAATAGAGAGGCATACATTTCGGTGATTTTGTTTTTTTAATACTTACTTGATCACCTTATGAGAGAGAGACCAGATCAAGAAACTGACTCCATAGGAAGACTAGAATTATAAATTATTGACATAGGTTAGAGTAGCAGAATCCTGCAAGTCTGAAAGGTAAAATATTTTACTTTTCTTCCCTTTTACAACTTTCTGAGTCAAGAAAGGCTTTCTGGCCCAGTCCGGAGGCCCCATTTTGGGCCTAGAAGGCCTCCTGGCCTACTCTAGAGGCTCCATTTTGTGCCTGGGAGGCCTCCTGGCCCACTCTGGAGGCCAAAAACAGTTGCGGGGATGTGTGCGCCCAGCCCCATTTCTGCTAGCAGAGGCACCGCAGGCCAGTCCTTTGCTATTTCCAGACTGGCCCTGCAGGCCAGGTCTAAGCACCCCACGGGTTGGATCCAGCTCCATGGGCCTTGAGTTTGACACCCCTGCTTCAGAAATGCTTATTTTCACTCTTTGTTGCAGAATTCTGTGATACAATTTGAGGATGCTCTGGGAGACCACAAAATGGAGTTGAAGGGAACTGGAATGCACATTGTACTTATTTTAAAATATCAATAATTTGATCTTTTTAAAAAAATAATCCTGTTTTCAACATGAAAAGCTTCCTGTAGGATAGCTACAAAATTTAACAAAAGACTAGATGTATATTACTAAATTTTTGTTTGTTTTTTAAATATAGGAATTGCACTACTAATAGCAGAGATAATGCTTGATGAAAAGCGAATAAAACCTGTTAGAGCTGTTTTCCAATCTCTTAGTATGACTGAAGGCAAGGAAAGAAGTACATTGGAATACAAGAAGTTATTAGAAGAACATGGATTCAGTAACATACAGATTAAAATAACAGGAAATCTGCTGGATGTAATTTTGTGTTCTAAGAAACTATCTTCTTAGTACACTAAATAGTACTGAATTTATTATTTCATTTTTCTTAATATTCTGTTTTTATTTCTGATTTTGGTGTCTCTGAATTGTTACAGTAGTGACTTGTATGTTAAAGCTATTCCACTTTTATTATTGGTTAAAAACTGCACTAAATGTAATTTCTTCCTAAAATTCCTGGCTGTTTTGTAACTGATAGTAATTGATAGCATTAAATAATTTCTCCTTTTCCCCACATATTCTTTCTAATTCATGGTCTAATGTAATCCAACAGCTTTTCTATGCATCACAAGCTATAGATCTGTAGAGATTCTCAGTCATCCAGGTCATGTTTGTCCCATAGATGCTTTTTCAGGGGGCAACTGGATATTCTTATTTTTTCTTTTGAAGATATTTCACTTCTCATCCAAGCAGCTTCTTCAGCTCTGACAGATAGTGGGAATGGAAGGATTTATATTCCTTGCAGACAGCTGGTCATTTGCATCCTTTTAGAGGGCTGTTGAAGCACTGTTGGAGGTTTATCTGTGTCCTCAGGGTGACCTGAATAGTGCTCCTGGTTCCTGTAGTCTTTAATTTTTTTTCTCTGGAAATCCATTCCTACTCACACACCATTCAAAGGGTGTCCATCTCAAATTGTATAGCTAAAGGTCTGTGGAGATTTGCAGTCATCCAGGATTTGTTTATTCCATAGGTGCTTTTTCAGGAGGCAACTGGACGTTCTTGTTTTTTCTTTTGAAGACATTTTGCTTATTATCCAAGAAGCTTCTTCAGCTGTGACAGGATAGTAGAAAATGGAAGGATTTCATGAGAAGCAAAACGTCTTCAAATCCAGATTTTAGTAGGGCAGACATCAATTTTATAGTCTAATTGCCTTATTTTCTAATAGCAAAATCCAAGAAATACAGATTATAAGAAAACATAAAATGAATCTAGTCTCCCATCATCTCTGCCTCTCTTAACACACACACGCACATTTGGTGATAGTGATTACACTTACTCAATGTGTGGTCAGGTTTAATAAGCCACATGGCAAGCCACTAATGATGTGATAGAATATGCATCTGTAGAAGCAGTGAGGGAGAATTTTGGCAACAGAGTTTTCCCAGAAAAAAACTGATTTAGAGACTGTAGACCTCAGCTGGTGGAGGCAGAGGGAGGATCAAGTGAACCATGGTAGTGAAGTGGTTAGAATGCAGTATTTCAGGCTAATTCTGTCCACTGCCAGTAGTTCGACTGTCACCAGCTCAAGGTTGATTCAGCCACAGACTGAAGCTAGTAAAATGAGGACCCAGATTGTTGGGGGCAATATGCTGACTCTGTAAACTGTTTCGAGAGGGCTGTAAAGCACTGTGAAGTGGTATATAAGTCTAAATGCTATCAGGATAGCCACATCATAGAATCTCTCTAAGTAAATAAAGGGTTGGAATTGATTTGATCTCGTTATCTCTGTGTTTAAGCCTGATTCATGTTATATCTGAGCCCACTGGAAAAATATAATTTCTATTTACAGATAAAAAGCACTGTCTAGTAGTTACTGTGGTTCCTTATCCATAGTGATTTTTGAATTAAATACAGATGTGTACAATTCCAGGAACAAATTATTGACTCCAAGCTTGCTTAAACATGCTAATTCTGAACGTATTTTCAAATGAAGAGATATTAAACATTCGTATTCCCAGTCTATATTACCAATTATCTCTGTAGCATAAAAAACAACTAATTCATAGGCTATAAAATTAAATGTTTTATAACACCAGCATATTTGCTGTCCTTATGCACAATAGGAAAAAACAAACTAGAGATAGCATTTCGTACCATGTATGACTGCATGTGATGAATAAAAAAATAGATTTGATTTGTTTGCTATGTTAACCTGTCAGATTCCAGAACCTACTATTAATCCACTTTGCCCTGAACCTCCCCTGAAGGGAGATGCATTTTTTTGCTACATCACCAAGAACAACCAGAGAAGGAAGGAAGAAGTTTGCAAGCAGTGCCACTTTTAACTGGGCAACAATTGTTGGCCTCTGGAGTCTGATTGCTAAGGATTGCTGTTGATGATTCTTTCCTCTTCATCGCTGGTCAGACAATAAAAAAAAAGAGGAAGAGTCTATTAATTCTATACAAAGTGTATTTAAAGATTAGGAAACAAGAATCTCTGAACAATGACAGTAGCACAGGTACAGCTGTCAGCTTCCAATTAAGAGCAGACTTGAGGACACTGAGTGAAGCAGTCATTAAACAAATGCCAACAAGCTTGCTCTCAACAAATGCCATCCCAGCACTCCTGTATGTGGTTGTTAAGTGATCTTGTGAGTTGATGGAGTCTGGTAGAGTATCTCAGGGTTCTGGGGAGACTGGATGCTCTGCTCAGGAATTGAAAATCTTCCCTGCCAAAATCCAAGCAGTATCCAGACATTCTCATCTGGCCTGTGCCAGGATTCTCAAAGTCTACCCACCTGCTCTTACTTCACTAAACTACCTTTCCACTTTTGCTTTGACTTGGCACTCTTTCCTTGGGGGCTGGCTGAAAGAGCTATGTTTCAAAGGATTTCAGCTACTGTCCACAATGTATTCAGATTCTTACTTGGCAAGCCTTTTCAGAATTATCCTGGCTAGAACAAAACACCAGCAGGTTTTCGGAAGATTTTGTAAGTTTAATAACAGATAATTCACATTCATACTGGATTTATGATCATTATAACGAGTTTACTGAGTTGTGTGGATAGGTCAGTGGTTGCAAACCTTTTACTTAATACCTAAAAGTACGCACTTTGCGTGAGCGATCTGCACTTGCATACGGCTCCACATGCACTGCATGTGCAACTGTACCATCTGCGCATGCACGCAGCTTTTGCACTTGCAATGCATGCGCGCTGCACGCAGGCACTCACACATGAGCAATCACGTGTGCATGCGCAAGAGAACTCTGTGCAGCTGGAGAGGCCCGAACACCAGCTGGGTCTTTGCAATTGCACATGCATGCATGTGCATGGTCAGCTGGAGATAAGTTGGCCGACAGCTTGTTTGCCCAGCAAGATGGGTCTGAGTGCCACCTGTGGCACCCATGCCATAGGTTCGCCATCACAGAGATACAGTAGGTTATCTGGTTGATTAATGTTTTCTTTTTAAAGGTAATGCCAGAGAAGGTAGAATAGAATTCTGAGCTTATGAAATGCAGTGGGGCCTTTTCTTGTTCATTCAGGATAGGCAGGGTGTAAGCAGTTAGATTTCAGAAAATCTTTTAAATTATCTGAAAATAATAATTCCATCTGCCTTGAAAGAGACAACAGTGTGCTCTCTCTTCAACAATTCTTCCTTGTTCCAACATTTCCAACAACTTTCCCATGCTCTCCAATCCCTCTCTTTGGGGAAGTTATGGCAATTTGAAAAGGGACCATAGAAGGCGTAGATTATCTTGGTCCCTGTTTGCAATAATTCAGACCAGATTATAACATGGAAATGCTCTGGTTAATGACTATTATTGGGTCCTTGATGGGAAAACACCAATTTTAACTCTATTAAATGCAGAAGTTGAAAAATACACACATTTAGGCAAACTACTTCCATATTTCAGTCAATAATTATTTACATGGGTTTGTCTATAAAGTTATCAAGAGGTCAAATTTGGCTACATTTCTTTATTTGAACATGCTTAATTTACACATTTTCCTGAGGGTGTGAAAAGACCTCCTAGCCTGTTTTAAGACTGGATCCAAAATTCAATTTGGAACTGTTCTGGAAGGCCAGTTTGAGTTGATCCTGCATTAGAGTGAGATAACTTAGTAATGGAGAAAACACAAAGAACTGAAATGTGTAGGACAGCCAGTTGATTAGAAAAATATAAAATAGAGTAAATTAAATTGGATTAAGGGCAAGGTTTTGAGTTTCAAATGTATAAAAATCAAATTTTTAAAAATGCCCATAGGTACAGTGAACATAATAGTATACGATGTATATGATGTATAATCTAGAAAAAACATAGTTTTTAAAATGTTACAAAACAATTAGAAGATTAAGAATAAAACTTGTTAGAAAGAAGTCTTCTCAGATGTTTCCAATGTTTAATTTTTCAGCATGTATATAACTCAAATAGTGTAGTCCAGGATATGTATGAGAGGAGTATATGAGATGTGCTGTAAGTCAGACAGAGGAATTCAAAGTGGAGGTGGGGCTACATCAAGGATGATCTCTGAGTCCTTTCTTGTTTGCTATAGTGATGGACAGGTTGACAGATAAGGTCAGACAGGAATTCCTGTGGACAATGATGTTTGCGGATGACATTGTGATCTGTAGTGAGAGCAGAGAGCAGGTGGAGGAACACCTTGAAAGATGGAGGTATGCTCTGGAAAGAAGAGGAATGAAAGTCAGTCGTAGTAAGACAGAATACATGTGTGAACGAGAGGAGGGAAGTGGAACAGTGAAGTTACAGGGGGCTGAGCTCAAGAAGGTGCAGGAGTTTAAGTATTTGGGGTCAACAGTCCAGTGTGACGGAGAGTGTGGAAAAGAGGTGAAGAGGCGAGTGCAGGCAGGTTTGGAATGGGTGCAGAAAGGTGTCAGGAGTGTTGTGTGACAGAAGAGTGTCAGCAAGAATCAAAGGAAAGGTATACAAGACAGTAGTGAGACTAGCTATGCTGTCTGGGTTAGAGACTGTAGCAGTGAGGAAAAGACAAGAGGCAGAGATGGAGGTAGCAGAAATGAGGATGTTAAGGTTCTCTTTAGGAGTGACCAGGATGGACAGGATTAGGAATGAGCACATCAGAGGGACAGCTCAGGTCAGCTGTTTTGGGGAGAAGGTCAGAGAGGCCAGATTGAGATGGTTTGGACATGTGCAGAGGAGGGAGAGTGGCCATATTGGTAGAAGGATGTTGGAAATGGAGCTGCCAGGCAAGAGGTCAAAAGGAAGGTCAAAGAGGAGATATATGGATGTGCTAAGAGGACATGAATTCAGTTGGAGTGAGAATAGAGAATGCCGAGGATAGAATTAGGTGGAAAAAGTTGATTTGTTGTGGCGACCGCTAACGGGAACAGCCAAAAGAATAAGATTGAGATGGAGTACAAGATAGTCCTTGACTTACAATAGCTTGTTTAGTTATTTAAACTTACAAAGGCACTGAAAAAGATGACTTACAACCATTTTTAACACTTGCAACTGTTGAAGCATCCCCATGGTCACATGATCAAAATTCAGACCCTTGGCAACTGGCTTATATTTTTGATGGTTGCAGTGTCCCAGGGTTCCCTTTTTGCAACCTAACAAGCAAAGTCAACAGGGAAGTCAGATTCACTTCTGTTACCAACTTAACAGTAACTGTAACAAGAAAGGTCATAAAATGGGGCAAAACTCACTTAACTGTCTTGCTTAGCAACAGCAATTGATCATAAGTCAAGGATCATTTACGGTTAATTCTACCAAGAATTTTATTTTGGTAGACAATTTTCAGCAAATTTCAATAAATAAGTGGTCTTTCAAAAAGAAAGTGGGTTGCAAAGTTATTACCATTTGCCTTAATTACCTATTTCCTTTTACTTTCAGGCCTTGAAATCTATTTTCAACTTAAATTCAAGGTATATTATCACGGCTCTTTCAAGACAAAGAGTTACAGATGAAACTGTTATGCTCCAAAATTTTTTTTAGAAGAAATTAATTTTATTCACCAAATGCTACATCTTGGTAGGGGGACATTAATTCAACTTATGGCTTTCCTGAAGTCTGCATTAATAAGATAGCAAAGGAGAAATATAAGGAAAATAAGATAAATATGAATGATTTCTGTAAATATTACTGAATGTTTTAACTGTCCCAGTTGATGGAGAAAACAAATTTTCTCCACTATCATAGTAGAAATGTATCTATGTAGCACCTAACAGCTACAAGGTAAAAAGAAAATATCCAGTATTTTCAACAGTTTATAATGGACTGCAGTGGCTCACAAGCAGTACTGTAACGTTGTTTAATTCTCCGTTCCTCCTGCTAGATCCACTTTATCATTTGAAGGTTGTCTTACTTTGGGTATAAACGTGGGCACGAATAACAGCAGCAATCTATGAGGATCAACTCAGTAACTGACTCCAATCGAACGGATCATAATAAAATGGGTTAGAGGGATGACTTTTCCAATGTTTCGATTGTAGTCACGGGACATCAAAAGGTGACCTGGAAGCAAACCCGAATGCATCCAATCTACCTTTAAAAATAAATATTAGCCGCCGCCACCTGAATTGTCGCAGCAGAAGGCAACTCTCTGGAGCTGCTCCCCCCAGCTTGCATGGCCGCGAGCTTAGTTGTGGGGAAAGGCGCCTTGATTTGCTCCACGTGGCTCCAAATCCTCGGCTTCCTCCCATTCAAAGGCACTTTAGCGGGAGAGGGTTCGAGGAAGGCTTGGGGGTGGGGGGAAGCAGGAGGGACCGAAGGAAAACGCAGCCGTCCGGCACAGCCCGCCTCTCTTCCTTGGGCCCGCCAATGGCGCCCAGCGGGCGGAGCTTCCCGAGCCGGCCATTTAGCTTCAGAGCAGAGGCAGCCCTTCCCTTTCGGTGTCTTGCGCTGCGGCCGCAACGACACAGCGCCCCATTTCCCAGCCCCGCCCTTCAGTACCACCCGGCGGCTCCGATCTACTACTGCGGCCATGGCAGAGCAGGCCATCTCCTTCGCCAAGGACTTCCTCGCGGGAGGCGTCGCGGCAGCCATCAGCAAAACGGCGGTGGCTCCTATCGAGCGGGTCAAGCTCTTGCTTCAGGTCAGGCCAGCCAAGCGCGCAGCGGAGGGACGGGGAGGGGAGAAGTTCTAGGGAGGAGGGTCCGGGAAGAGGGGAGACCTCCGTCTCTCTGCGACCATCGACTATGGAGGGGTGCTCAGAGCGGCTCTGCTGCGGGGACAATGGGAGCACCGCTCGCTCCGCGTGGCGGCCGCTCCAGGGCGCTGTCAAACGGGCTCCCTTCCTGGAGGCTTTGAATCGCGCGACCGGAGAATGTAGCCGGAACAGTTGGAAAGCGAGTTAGTGGGATCCAGGGATGAGAGAAGTGCGTCGACTCGCACTCTCATCCCTCTCCGGTTTCCCGCTGGGTCTCCTTTGAGTCGGAACAAAGGACGGGAACAAGAGAGAGGTCGAACGAAGGAAAGTGGGAATCGGCGCCATTTTTCTTCCGGCAACGTGTCTTAGATTGACAGAGCGGCGGACGTATAGGTCCCTAGTTAATAGGGAGAAGATGCGGTGGGGCTTTCGCCTCATCCCGCTTATATCTCGTGTGACTTGGCAGAAGCGCAAGGCTCTGTGGAGTCGGCGAGAGGAGTGATGTTTCTAATGCGGCGGTTGGAGTAGACCCCCCTTCGCTACCTAGACACTGGTTTTGTTGTTTGATGGCCTCCGCCTTGTATTTGTAAATGCTGTTACTTCCTGGTTTGGAGAGCAGAGTACGTATCTGAGCCAAAGAGACGAAGTTATTACTATCCTCTTTTGCAGGGCATTCTTTTTTCTAGTTTACCAAACTCACATATTGTTCCATGCAGTTTATCATTTACTCTGTGAATTTATTGATTCAGTTTATATGGCTGCATATTCACCAGCCAAATATGAACTGCTTCCAAGGTATGAAAACGTCAAATACGAATGAAAAAGGATAAAATAATAAAGCGGTAAAATATTCTGAGTATTTACGCAACTTGCATTAACAGGAGAATAATCAATTCCTAGACTTTAGAAAGGTATATGAGTTTTATTCAAAATTGCATAGGTTTTGAAATCAGGTAAATTTATTTAGATGTTGGTGGCTTTTTAAAACTAGAGGAATGTATAGAGAAATTTTAAGGTTGTTGAATTTTTGTATGCAAAAACCGTTCAGATAGGTTTATACTATCTCAAAGGGGTTTAGAAAAAGTGTGTCCTGAAATCTTGGAAACACTGATAGTATTAATAACAATGTATTAGGACCTAGGTAGATTTGTTGCAAGGCAGCTTTCTATGTGTTACTACAAAGTTACAGTTGCAAAGTTTATGATTACTATGAAGACATTAAAATGTATGATAATTTTTTTAAGCAGCAATACTTCCCTACAGTCATATAACATATAACTTTTAGATTCTTGTTTTTATGTGGTGTTATGAAGGTGTTTTTATGTACACTTTCTGTCTTAATATTGTCAGTCTTTTTTCATATATATACACATAGACACATTTAAAGCTTTTTAATTGACTGTACCCCATCCTTATTATTGTCTGTGATTATGATAAAGTTTGGTTTGATTAAATGTTAGGTGGGAATAACTTCCATCTTTCTTTCTTCTTGGCCATTATCGATTTGAGGCAAGCTTTCCTGTTCCCATTATTTTCCAATCTTTAAAAACCTTTATTTTGATAGAAAATTCAAATTCTGCATTTTTGTATTGTGAATACAGTAGATGTTCATTTAAGGCTGTATATAGCCCTTTTAATATTATTTATAATGTATATACAGAACACTATCATAAATATAATTTCATGTTATTAAAATGATGTTTGAGAAAGAAAAATAAATCTAATTCAGAATTATTATAAAACCTTTCTTACAGGTGCAACATGCAAGTAAGCAGATTGCTGCTGATAAACAGTACAAAGGAATCATTGATTGTGTAGTCCGCATTCCCAAAGAGCAAGGAATGTGGTCCTTCTGGCGTGGAAATTTAGCCAATGTTATTAGATACTTCCCAACTCAGGCACTCAACTTTGCCTTCAAGGATAAGTATAAGCAAGTGTTTTTAGGAGGAGTAGACAAACACACACAGTTCTGGAGATATTTTGCTGGTAATCTGGCCTCAGGTGGTGCAGCTGGAGCTACCTCCCTTTGCTTTGTCTATCCTTTGGATTTTGCGAGAACTCGCCTGGCAGCTGATGTTGGAAAAGCTGGTGCTGACAGAGAATTCACAGGTCTGGGAGATTGCCTCGTCAAAATCTTCAAGTCTGATGGCCTGCGTGGCTTATATCAAGGCTTCAATGTCTCTGTCCAGGGCATAATCATCTATAGAGCTGCTTATTTTGGAATCTATGATACAGCAAAAGGTAAGTAAAATATTCAGGCTGATCTTAACAAATAACCTAGTATATGTTTTTGAAAAGTTGTTTCTGATTGGTAAAGGTTATAGTCACTGGACTCAATTGCTAAAATATCAGTTCTGTGGTATGATGTTTGGGGAGACCTTTTAAATTTCAGTGGGCTAAGGTGTAGGAAATGAAAAAAGGGGAAAAGACCAAGACTGAGAAGAAAAAAGGGGATTTGTATTAAAAGAAAAAGGTTGAATGATAACAGTAGATTATTTGAATGCTTGCATTTAGAGAAGTATAGCTACTTTGGGCAGTATTTAATATCTGTTTTTATAAAATGCATCCACAATTATGCTTAAACAAAGTTACATTTTTGTAGCTACTTTGTTTGAAACCTTCATTTTATTAATGTGTAGGGTTCTCAAATTCAACTATCAGAGTTGTGAACTATCATATAAAGCAGTACACTGATATCTAATTCAAAAACAATTTTCAAAATTTTGAGGATGGCATACACTCAAAATATTTATTATTTTGATACTGATTCTGTGACTTCCCCCCCTCCCATGAGACATGCAATTCAAAGATAAGATAAATAAAAACAGCTAAATATTCTGTTGAGCTGAAGAAACCTTCTGAATTTGGTTGTTTGCAGACATTTCATTACTCAACTAGGTAATATCAGTACTTATTAAAGTGCGTTAAAGACCCACCTGTTCCAATTAGCTGGTCTGGCCTGATACCTTGATACCTTGGGGTTAATGTTATAAATT
>JAEANM010014781.1:0-13860 GCA_017656035.1 Myanophis thanlyinensis
CAGTAGACTAAACTGTCAGACTCTCACAATAACAAATACAAACTCCAGAAACCAACAACCCACTCCAGACAACCCACACTCAGAAACCCACACTCACAAGGGAGTCTTGCTGGTTCTTATTGCCGCTTTTAATTAGCAGTCAATTACATTTAAAGCAATAGTACACTTTAAAGTTAAAGCAGTAAACCTTAAAATGACAATCATGGTTTATATATTGCCTACACAACTACTGTTAGTTTTACATTCCTAACACCGATGGTTCTATTCTGTGGCATGAAACTAACCATGGTGACTTGATCAAAACTGTATCTGGTAAAAAGAAGATGGAATAATTTGTACAAGAAATAAACGGATCTGAAATCTCAAGGAGGCTTCCAGTTTCTTATGATGATTAAGAAACTGAACATATTGTTCTAGCCAGGACCATGCAAGATAACAATTTAAATTAGCAGTATGATATATAGACACTTTGCAAAACTAATTTTCTTATATTATCCTTATATGAATTTCTCATTAGATGTCTTTTCAATGAATATGGGAGCTACTGCAAGTTTCAAGAAGAGGCATGCCCTATTGAAATGGGCATTGTGAAACTGAATGCAGCTATATTTTTCCTCTTACATCGTGGTTGTCGTAGGATCAGATAGAGGTGAAAAAAGAACATTTGCACTTTAAAACTGATCTCAGGGCATTACTGCTGAAATGTCCCCAGAGACAGATTTTTGCTGCTTCATGCTACAAAGTAAATTTACAGCAAGTTCTCTCTCATATCAACTATTATATAGTTTTAATTAACTTGCAGCTAAAAGGTTCTCTTTCAGAGGCAAAACAGAAAGGTATTCATATATGAACTAATTCATATAAATACAAATAAATGAAAATATTAATAGATTAAGCTATGAAATAGCTCAGTGACTAATTTTCAAGGTAATAAAACAAAGGAATTTGTTTTGCTATTACATTTGTTTGTTTTTGTGCCACTTTATTATTTTTAAAAATAATCTAATACTCCTTGCTCTTCCTGTTTTCCCCACAGTAACAACCTTGTGAGGTGAGTTGGGCTAAGAGAGATTGGCCCAAGGTTAGCCAGCTGGCTTTCATGTCTAAGGCTGGAGTAGAACTCACAATTTCCTGCCTTTTAACCTGTTGCCTTAATCATTATACCAAACTGACTCTATAATTGCTCCGAAGTAGATTTGGATTCAAGATGGCATCCTAAAAGGGAATTAGCCTACCAATTTTCGTTTGTGCTATTTTTGCATCCAATTTCCCATCTTTCATAGTCACAAAAACTATTTACTTTTTCCACCCTTTAAAAACTTTCTCACCATCTAAAAATAGCCCTGCCCTGGCTTCACCTATTCATGCACTAACAAAAGAAATGTAGGTAGTCCTCAGCTTATGACCACAATTGAACCCCAAATTTCTGTTGTTAAGTGAGAGATTTGTTAAGTGAGTTTTGCCCCATTTTATGACCTTTTTTGCCTCAGTCATTAAGTGAACCACTGCAGTTGATAAGCTAATAACCCAGTTGTTAAGTGACTCTGACTTCCCCGTTCTGACTTTGCTTGTCAGAAGATTGCAAAAAGGGATCACATGACCCTGGGACACTGCAACAGTCATAACTTTGAACCAGTTGCCAAATGTCTGAATTTGGATCACATGATCATGTGGATGCTACAAAGGTAATGGTGAAAAACTTTCAATAGGTTGTAGACAGAAATCCCCTCCCAAGTAAAGAGAAAGCCATAAGATGATCTTGTCCTGTTGGTCCCTGCAGTAATGAAATTTGACAGCAGAGATTGATGACTTGATGGATTAGTTTCAACTTCAACTTCTCTCTCAACTTCTCAGTTAATCTCAACTCTATTCTTTTAAATTTTAAATGAGAAAACCAAGGCAGCAAGCAACTAAAGAGTTATCTTCCCCTTCCCTCCTTTATCAAATCACTAAACCAGGGGATTTTATGCCTGCCTGCTTGTTCTGTGTCGTGGGAGATTTTTCCATAGTTCATCCAGAAGTGTCTGTTTTGCAGGTTTTCACTGTCCTGTTCTGTGACTAAGCAGGGATGCACTACTATAATTGTTGTGTATTTAATATATATATAGTTGTGTTAAGCCCTGCTAAAGTGAAACTAACCTTAAAATGACCTTAATTCTTAACTCCAACTGTTTTGGAGGGAAACTTAGAACATTCATATTTGGGTGGGCTTTTTCAAGTACTATGATTGATTAAGGCCCTGTGGGCCTGGGCCTAGAGTACAAATTACAGGCATTTGCCTGCTGTTCCTCAGTTCCAGTTTTGAGCCAATAAATTTGGTTGTAGCTATGCTAGGGTGACCATATTTGATTTCCAAAAAAGAGGATGGGGAGGGGCAGCGGGGGCGGGGGCGGCATTTTTCTCCCTCAGCCGCTTTTAAAAGACGCGCGGACTTCAACTCCCACAATGCAGTGGATTTGCTGGGCCCAAGGGGAAAGGAGCCCTATTCAAGCTGAGGAATTCTGGGAGTTGAAGTCCCATGCATCTGAGAGCAGCCGGAGGTTGAGAAAAGGCTTGCTGCTTTCTAACGTACGGCCAGACCAGCATGCGCTCCATCGTGGGGGATGACGGCGGGGGGGCACAGCTCCACAGCGGCTCTTCTCCCGCCAACCCAGAGCCACTTTTCCCCATTTGCCCGGACATGACATCTCCACTTTTTACGTCCAGTCTGGGGCGTCCGGGTGGGTTTTATAAATTTATAAAACCCACCCGAATGCCCCGGACTGGACGTAAAAAGAGGGCATGTCCGGGCAAAAGAGGATGGTTGGTCACCCTAGTCATGACCTCTTGGGGGATCTGGAGCAACTTATGGTCTTTGTTTGTACTTGTTAAACATCTCTCAGAGGCCTTCACCAGTGGCAGCTGTCATCGGTTTAGCAATAGCAATAAACACTTAGACTTATATACGACTTTAAAGTGCTTTCCAGCCCTTTCTAAGCAGTTTACAGTGTCAGCATATTGCCCCCAACAATCTGGGTCCTCATTTTACCCACCTCAGAAGGATTAAGTTTACCCACCTCAGAAGGCTGAGTTAATCTTGAGCCTGGTGGGATTTGAACCGGCAGACAGCAGAAGTACTGTTGTACTGCAGTACTGCACTCTAACCACTGCACCACCAAGGCTCTTGGCTACTTGTTTAGCAGATGGTTTCCTCTCAGATGTCCAGGCTGGAACGTAGGAGTATCTGCATAATTTCTGTAGAATCCACCCAAGAAGTATGTTTACAGAACAGCAGGGGGAAAGAAAAGCTAAAAGAGACCAATCTACCAGTCGCATTGCTAACAATAAATGTAGATCAAGAAAGTATGATGCGATTAGACATCCTTTCTTAACCCTTTATGAAATCATTAAATTGATTCATAAAATGGAGGGTCGCATGAAGTCATTTATCATTTCAAGGGGTGCATCTCAATGTACTTAATTGTCACAATGTGGGTTCAAAGACCTCCCCCCACCTCACTGGGCATGTCAACCTGTCAAGTTGAATGAATCATCCAATCATAGTCTCGCCTCAGAAGAGGCGAGTGGTTAGGATAAATAAAACATTTATATATTACTCAACTAAAATGTATACTGAATTTTTTTTTGTCATTATTATTCAAAAACTGATTGTACTCAGACAACGCATTGTCAATGTGAATATCAAGTTTTATGTATACCAAAGAAAAATGTATAAATAAAGTTAAAATAAAAGAAGCTGCCAACCAGAAAAAAAAAGGATAAATAAAACAGAAGAAAAATTATATAGGCTGCTCTGAGCTGCTTGGGTGAGAGATCAAATACTGAGCTTTCCTATTATCAAGCTTAGTATGCATCTTTAAATAAAAATTAGTTCTTACCCTAATTCATGTGCAAATGCTATTTATGGACCCACTGAAAATATTGGAGGGTGGCCAAACATTTTTTCCTGTTTAATCACTTTTTTTTTTGTAGTGGACATCTTAAAAGTCAAAGTAGCCTTTCAGTCCTACTGTGTGCTCCTATCTTCAAGGAAATGCATACATTGTAGAAACAACAATGCCTACTAAGCAACTAATCCGATGTCCCGAAATACCCCCTCTTAGTTTGGGACAGATGAAAGGTAGGTTTCACCCTTAACATGGAGAAGAGAAAGCTCCAGGAAGACATGATGGTTGTCTTCAGGTATCAGGAAGTCTGTTGTGTAGAAGGAGGAACAAAATTGTTTAAAGTTGTTCCCCAAACCGTGACAAAAAACATTGAGTTTAAACTACAGAGAAGTTTTCATCAGAAGCTAAGAAACTGTCCTAATGACAACAGCCATTCAGCAATGGAAGAGATTAACTTGGGAGAAGGTAGACTTTCTTGCACTGAAAAGTTTGAGTCGCCATCTGTACAGGAGGCTGCAGTGGTGGATTATTACTTTGTCCAGTGAGTGGACTAGATGATATTCAGACTATCTTCCAATCCTTCCAATCTATGATTTGGTGCAACTGGAGTCTTGAGAGATGTCATTGTTTAACTGAAGGAAGCAGGCCAGTTCTGCTGATAGCCGGCTGCCTGTAATTTGGCAGTTAAAATCCCACCAGGTTCAAGGTTGACTCAGCCTTCCATACTTCCTAGGTAGGTAAAATGAGGATCCAAATTGTTGGTGGCAATAAGTTGACTCTTTAAAACTGCTTAGAGAGGGCTGTAAAAGCATTGTAAAGGGGCATATACAGTAAGTCTAAGTGCTATTGCTATTGCTATTATAGGAGACTGGAAGTCCCTTAGGAAATTAGATCTTATGCACCATGTAGTGAACATGAATCAGGAGTTGCAATAGGCAAAGATATAAAGTCAATAAATTAAAAATTACATATGAAGAACCAAGACCTGGTCCCATCAAATCAGATAAAAACACACAAAAACATTTTTTTGGGGTTGCAGCACCAATCCAAGGTAAGTAACAGCTTCAATAAATAGGAATACCAAACAAGCAGCCTAGGAATCCTTGGTTTGCTGCTTCATTTTCTTGTAGTAAGGCCCTGCCCAAAAAGACAACTTGAAATAAGCAATTTCAAAAGCGTAAATTCAAAAGTAGATAGGAACAGAATGGGGGAAATGGGGAAAATGAAGGTGAGAGGATGAAATATTTGAGCATCTGGCATATAACTCAGAATCCACAGTTGCTTCTACATCTATGTAGAATGAAAACTTAACAGAAGAAAAATAGGTTGGGAACTCCAGAAAAACTTCACACCTCTCCATGGTTATTAGTCTTCCCACCTGCCTTTAGCTGAAAACACACACATAAATAAAGCTGTCTGAGCTTTCACCTATTGATGTCTGCTCCCACATATTTCCAATGTTAAAACTCAGAAAGTAAAAACAAAACAACCCAACATATGTTCTAGTGATGCTTGGAAGCCAAGGAAGGAAGGAAGACAAAACAGTGGAGAAAACTATGGATAACCTGATTGGCTGTTCTGCCCAGAAACAATCACTTAGTTCTCAACCATCTCCGTCAGCTCGACGGAGATCAACGGACAGAGAAAGTCATAATAATTTGCCTGCTGGAAAATGGGAACCACTGAGTCACAAAAGGAAGGAAGGTATAAAAATTGACCTGGAGCAATCCCATCCAACTGGGACCCATCAATGTCAATTAAAAGTGATAGGAAGAAAAGGACAAGAGACCAGAATTGCAATCTTAATCGGCTGGCTCCTGGAAGAAGCCAGAAAAAAATAGAGATTGGTGGTTCAATTCAATTCAATTCAATTCAATTCAATTCAATTCAATTCAATTCAATTCAATTCAATTCAATTCAATTCAGAATAGAGCTGGAAATGTAATTGCAGGTGGTGATTACTTTTCTCAGCACATTAATCGATTAATTAAATTTAGAGGCCATGTGAGTTCAAATGACCGTGGGAAGCTTTCATTATAAAATAAAATATTATAAAAACAGAAAAGTATCAAGTCTGACCCGCACTTTCTTCTATATTCGGATTCACTTGCAGCTTGGTAAAGAAAAGGGAGGGATGGAATGGAATCCAAGGGTAGGGGGAATAGCATCCAAGCATTGTCAGTTCCTGTGAGATGTTGCTTCCACCTCAAGGACACACAGAGCAGATGTCTCAGCATGGCTGGTTGGTTCCCATAACAAAATGGACAGAAGTGATTGGTGGATGTAATGGACTGTGTGTGGCCTGTAGCAGTGGTGGAATTCATTTTTTTTTACCACTGGTTCTGTGGGTGTGGCTTGGTGGGCGTGGCTGGGGGGGTCATGTGACTGGGTGGGGAGTTTCTGTAAGCAGGGCAATAAAGATTAGGCTAGAAACAACGCCAGAAAGTTTTTTTCCTGCCTTCCTTACAGGATTAACCCTGTAAACTGGAAAAAAACAAAAGGAGATTTCTTCTAACAACTGGTTCTCCCAACTGCTTAGAAAATTTGCTACCGGTTCTAGCAAACCTGCTAGAACCTGCTGAATTTCACCTCTGGCCTGTAGAGAAAGAGGGAGAGGGGGATTAACTATGCTTGCTTTTGCGTGAGAAGCCCAGAGCTGGTTTAGTTTCTTCAGTGCCAGTGTGGTTTACTTAGTAGAGTTTATACTCTTGGTAAAATAATGTCCTGAGAGTTTCTTTTTCTGGATTTGCCAACTGAATACTTGACAAAAGGTAAATAAAGGAAACAACTCCCAAACATCCAGAACAATGAACATAACACACTAAATAAAAATTGACAGGGTCAACGGCCATTCTCTAGCTCCGGAGCTGAGAATAAAGTCAATTTTTCAACAATTTGAGGTAATACCATTTGTATGAATCTGCAGGGAGATGCTATTTAAGGGGGAAAGTATTGCAACAGAGAAGATGCATTTCCTAGGTCCCAGAGAATGTCCCCTCTGTCTGATCTTAACACCAGGCACCCACTATAGAGAGGTGGTCTCACATATAAAATGGCCCTAGGCCATGAAGGGACTTGTAGTTCATAACCAGCACCTTTAATTGCATGCAGAAACCAAATGGCAATCAGTGAAGTTCATGATAATACATAAGCTTGTCATGGTATGTCCATCACTGCCTGTACCTCTGCATTCTAGACCACTGTAACCTCTGAATGGTTTTTAATGGTACTTCCATGAAGAATGCCTTGCAAAGTAATTCAGTCATAGGGTGACTGAGGCATAAATGATTGTCCAAAGAGCTTCATGATCTAGGAATAGGTGCAATTAACATACCAAATGGCTCTGTTGAAAGACCCTCCTGGTCACAACTGCCACCAACTTTTCAAGCAAGAGCTATAAATCCAGGATGATCTCCAAATTTGCACACCAGTCTAACTATCCAAGGGATTGATGGTTGGATGAAGAATCCTTACATCCAGGGGGCTCAAATCACTGCAGCCACTTAGTTTTGACAGGATTAAGCCTCGGTGTATTCTTTTCCATTCAGACCCAAAAAGTCTCCAGATATTGGGATAAATTATTGATAGTACCCAGATCAAGATACATAATTTCTTGTAGGAAATGAGCAGCCCGAGCCTGAGGGTGGGGTCAAATGCATTATCAGTTTGGAATCACTGCACTCTCACAAGAGACATCCCCACCATGAATTCTAGCAGACTTTTATTTAGCACCAATTTTGCTTGACCATCAGTAGATCAGATTCTTGTAATATTTTTTTAGGGATTTGACCTCTACTCAGTCCCTGTTAACTTGTGCTTGACATTTCTGGAGCCATTGCTTGATTGCCTTCTCAAAAACCTTCCCCAAAGGTAGGTTGGACATTGGATGGAAGCAGTCCATAATTGTTGAAGCCAACAATGGCTTTTTGGATAGGGAGCTCAATATTCTCAACTTTAAGGCAGAATGGACTAGCCCTTCTCTCAAGGAGGCTGATACTATACCTGCATCCAACTATAAGTCATCTTCTGGGCAGCTTTAACAAACCAGGAGGACCTGAATTTAATGAATAGTAATTGAACTCATTGATCAGTAACCCTTGTCTGCATCATCAGGAGTGTAAATCCAAACTAGGGCCCTGTAATCTCACAAGAGTGGTTCCAACTTTGAGTTGATCTGAGTAATATATATTTGCCAGATAGCTTGAATGTTCTTCACAACAGGAGTAAAACATTTAATTAAGTATCTTTAATAGACTCAGTATTTTTCTATGTTTTTTACAGTTCAATTTACCCAGGTAAATAAGCAATGTTTTCTGGGTTTTTTAAAATGTCTTTTCAATAAAGGTGAATAAATTGAGCCTTGGACTTTCAAGATTATCAAACAATCCAGATTATCAAATTGAGTTGCCCTAACCTGAACATATGATTCCACAATCCCAGTAAATTCTATATGGATAATTGATTTAACAGATCAGTTCAAACCAATTAATTAGATGACCTGCAAACTGATTTTCTGAAAACTGATAATTTGACAGTTTATTTCATTCAGCATTTCTCTGCATGAATTCTTCATATAACTGGCTCCTGAATTGTTTCAAAGAACTAACTTAGTGGTCATGAAGTATAATTAAAACTGAATCAAAATAAGAGCAATGATGTGAGAAAACATATTATTCAGATGCTTGTTTGTTATTAACCTACTTTTAATATTATTTTTAGGAGTCTACCTTCTGCTGCGATTTAATTTTCAACTGACTTTCTTAACCGCACTAGACTAATATTTCTTGCTGAACGTATTAAAGTATCGACATTATCCTGATTTACCATGCCTGATTTACTGTATTCATGGAAGTATGCTTAGGTGAATTTCATTTTATAGCTTCCTTCCCAAATCATTTATTTATTTTGCAACATTAGAGTGTGAGATTCTAAAGAGAGTATATTCAGGAACTGTCTTTTTTGACAATAATTTACCTGATTGTCGAAACATCTTTAAACTAATCTGTCAGTAAGAATTTCACTGCATTGCCTACAAATAAGAAGAAAGTCTGCAAAATGGAACGTTGTTCCTTTCATTTAATTTTCATCAATGGCATCTTTAAAATACTGATCCTTTCTGTAGGAATGGTTGAAGCTTACAGATCTTTTAGCTTACAGTTTTATATTGAAAGTGGTTTTGTAGAACAGGTAGAAAAGGACTTTCCCCAAATTAGTGCTTTCCAATTTTTCCAGACACTTATGGATTACTGACCATGGTAGATAAATTCACTAATTCAGAAATATCTAGTTAAGGAATCTCCCTCCCCCACAAAAAACAACAACAACAACTATGGATGCCATTAAAAGAAAAGTAGGAAAACACCTGTTGGTCTGTATGTATGTATTCACTAATATTATGCTTCTGTTTGCTATCACATGCTTACATGAACACCATAGCAGAAAACAAATCTGCTTAATTTAATTTACAGTAAATTATATGTTGAATCTGCAGACTGATTGCTCAAATCTTGACTGCAGGAATTTGGTATTACATGACCGTGACTGTTTAATATTGTTAGAGCAACAATTAATAGCTGAATTAAATTTTTCCATCATCGGCAGCATTTAATTTTATAACCTTTCATTAATATGCATTTGGAATATTTAAACATCCTTTGACTAGTTGGATAAGTATAATTGCAAAATGAATAAACGCTAAAGACAAGGGATTATCTAGGAAATACTACTGAGTAAAGACAACAAAAGATCCAACTTAAATTAGCAAAATTTCCTGCAGTCTCTCAATTTTCTTATCAAAGCTCTTGGAAACTTTGTAACTGATTAGATTTTTTATGTCTTTAATTTATTTTGAGGCATCTGGGAATGGCAACTCACCGTGGCCAACTCACTACAGGCATCTCACTGTCATGCCCATGGGAGAGTGGCTCCCTTGGCTATGGAGGAGGTGGCGGAAGGGCACAGTCAGGCTGGGCAGAGAAGGGGAGAGGTAGAACAAGAGAGAGAGAGAGGCCCACCCTCTCCTCATCCTAAGGCAGGTCGTGAAGAAAGCAGAGGAGAGCAATGTGGGTTGCGTGGCTTACAAGGAAGGAGAGGCCCCAATTCCCTTCACTGGACACACCTGCAGAGGGACTTTAAAAGGAAAGGAGAAGCGTTTGTCAGGCACAAACATTGAAATCGGCTACTACAGTTGAGCATTCCTGACTTCTCTCTTGATTGAAGAATTCCTGTGCTGTTGTGGGCTTATCTTACGTTGCTAGAATTCTTTGTTGCTGAGACTCATTATCTTGCCTTGCCAGAGTGATTGATTGCAGTCATTTTATTTTCGGCATCTGGACTGGAATATTGCAGCCAGAGGCTGCTACCGGCTTGTAGGAGAGTTTGTCTCCAGGATGAAGAGTAAACGGGACATTGGGGGCAAAGTTGGTGTTAATAAAGGGAGTCATACCATTGTCTAGTTGTGTTGCCTTAGTGCCATGCCCCGGGACATTACACTCACCACAGCCAACCTTGCATGGCCATCTCGCCACTGCCATTTCACAGAAGCCGATCTTCACCATGGGACAACTCGCCACAGCCAACTCACTATGGGGCAACTCGCTGCAGGATAATTCCAAGCAAGAATAACCCAATGCGATAAATATCTGTCACTGTTTCTTCGACATTATTTCCATTGACAAAAATAGAAGTAATATAGAAGAAACAGTGGCAGATTTTATCATGTTGAGTTATCTCATGTAGACTGTCCTATGTCGAGTTGACCATAGTGAGTTGTCCAATGGCAAGTTGGCTGGGTGAGTTTTCCTAGACCCTTCTTTCTAAGAGAATTGCCATAGTGCACCTGAGTCATCCACATTTAGAAAGAGGAGAAAATGGATATCTGCAAACTAAGTAAACAATTGATTTAATTCAATACCGTTAGCCTTCTTTTCACAAAGCAGTTTGTTTTGTTTGGAGTAATGCAGAATAACAATCTATCTCAGCCAATCTGACTCTTCAGCCAAACATCAAGCCAAACCAAATCACAAGAACCAACAACTATCAGTTCAGTCAAAAGTAAATACCATTCATCCTTCTGTTATCCTGGGGTTGATGGGCATCAACAGACAGAACATATAACCACAATGCCTGGAGTTAGTTTCAAAAGCTCAACTAGACTGTTTTATTCTATCAAGATAAAGATAATTATTTTTGTATTTCCATCTTCCTGACATTGAATTATTGAGAATTATGACTTCAGTGAATGGCAACAAAATTATTTTCTGCAGTAACATTTCCTATCTAAAACGATCACAGATTAATTTTGAACTGGAGATTTGCAGTATAGTAAATACTTGAGTATTTGTATTAACCTCAGTGTGTTTATACTTACACAGTTTTGACAAAACAAATAATAACACATTTACAAATGTTATCAGTCAGAGAAAAAGAGATAAGTATTGATAAACAATTTTTTTTGTTATGATGGTATTCCTGCAGATAGCTTTTCCAGAATCAGCAGTGTCCCAGATGATTGGAATATGTTTATTTTATGTTTGCGGTTATAAGCAATTTGCTGAGCAACGCAACTGAGTGTATCTACAGCTTGTGAACCCTATCTTTCATCTATACATTTCCTTTGTATGAATTCCTCCAAAGGAAGTAAATATTTTTCCCCAAAAATAAAATAAAATAAAAAGTAGAACTTGACTGAATTTTAAACAGATGGCAAGTCTATTTTGCATTCTACCTTGAAATGACTAATTCTCCCTATAGGAAACTATCAGCATCTTCAAAAGCCTAAAGCTATTCTTTTTCAAAGACAGCCATGCAGAACTGGGATGAAAATTAGAACCAGCAAACAAAACATGTGGTACGATTCCACTGGAAATCGTTTGCTATGTAAAAGAAAATTGGAAGAAAAATGGCAGGGTGAGAAATTAACATCAATTTTGCAAGAGCATAGAACACAGATCATAGAATCATATGACTGGAAGGGACCTCAGATGTCTTCTACTCCACACACCCTGCTCAAGGCAGGAGACATTAGATCATCCTGGACAATTGGTTGTCCAGTCTATTTTTGAAAACCTTCAGTGATAGAGCACCCACAATTCCAGAAGGCAAGGTTTATTGTTTTATTCTATTGATTGGTTGTTCTCCCTATCAGAAAATTTCCCCTAGGTTGAATCTCACTTAAACAAGCTTCCAACCATTACTTCTTGTCCTGCCTTACAGTGCCCTAGAGAATAAGTCAATCTCCTCTTCTCCGTGACCTCCCTCCAAATATTGGAAGACAATTATCATGTCCCCCCAATTCTTCTGTTAGATAGACTAGAGCAGGAGCATCAAATTCAAGGCCTAGGGGCCCAGATCTGGCCTGTGGGTTGCTTAGATCTAACTTGTGGGACCACCCTGGAAACAGTGAAGGATCATTGTGAAAATGGAGCTCAGGAGGGCCGCTGGCAGCACTCCCAAGCTCTATTTTTGCTGGCAGAGTGCTCAGGCCACCAGAGGTGCTCCTGACATGATTGACATTGAGCTGGCCACACCCACTCTGCCCACGTCCACCCCAGTGCCCCACCAAGATCAAACACAACCCTGATGCAGTCCTCAGTGAAATTGAATTTGACACCTCTGGGCTAGAGACATGGTGCCTAGCTCCCTCAAATATTCATCATTTGATTTAGCCTCCAAATCTCTTATCATCTTTATTACTCTTCTCTGCAAACTTTCTAGGGTCTCAGGATCATTTTTGTACCATGGTGACCAGAACTGGATGCAAGGTTCCAAGTATAGCCTCACTAGTGTGGTATAAAAATGTGGTGAGAATATTTTCCTGTTCTTTCATATAACATTTCCTAGAAATAAAATAATAAGAATCGAAATGTTAATTGGTGGAAATTATGAGCTATCTTCAGAGAATGATCCATATGTTGTTCTAACAGATAAGGAGAGAGAGAGAGAGAGAGAGCAGGACAAAGCTGATCTGTAAAAAGGCACTTTTTAATTCTTTCCAACTGCATGGAAACAATGGAAGAAATTATGCAAAAGGCATCAGGACCCTGTTCCTTCCTTCTGTCAGAAAAACAAGTCACCCCCAAACTGAAACAAGGCCAAAGAAAGTCTGAAAATGAGTCACATCTGACTGGAGGTCAGAACATTCCATAACAATTCTTCTACTACACCCCTATAGAAAAGTACTTAGTAATTTGTGATACAAGATGCTTCATTCCAAGGACATGTGATCCAAAGTGCAACAATGCAGCTTGCAGAATACATTCTCTCTCTCTCTCTCTCCCTCTCTCTCTCCCTCCCTCCCTCTTCCCCCACCCATGAACTGTTGATCCAGTTCTACAGTGGAATTATTGAGTCTGTCATCTGCACCTCTACAGTATAACTGTCTGGTTTGGTTCTGCAACCCAACCAGACAGACACAGACTACAGAGGATAATCAGAACTGCAGAAAAAAAAAAAAACAATTACTACCAACCTTCCTTCCATCGAGGACCTGTACACTGCACGAGTCAAAAAGAGGGCTGGGAAAATATTTAAGGACAAGTCACATCCTAGACATAAATTGTTTCAACTCCTACCCTCAAAATAATGCTATACGGCACTGCTCAGAAGAACTAGACACAAGAACAGTTTTTTCCTGAATGCCATCACTTTGCTAAACAAATAATTCCCTCAACATTGTCAAACTATGTACTAAGTCTGCATTATTATTATTCTCCTCATCGTTCCATCACCCCTCCCCTCCCACTATGACTATAACGTGTTGCCTTACAATTTATACTGATTATTGTTTCGTTGTATGATTTGATTGCTTGTGTGTACCCTATGACTATCGTTAAATGTTGTATCTTATCATTCCTAATGAATGTACCATTTCCTTTAATGTACACTGAAGCATATGCACCAAAGACAAATTCCTTGTGTGTCCAATCACCCTTGGCTAATCAAGAATTCTATTCTATTCTATTCGATTCTATTC
>JAEANM010014782.1:0-13860 GCA_017656035.1 Myanophis thanlyinensis
CATTGTTTAATTATTTTAACTGCTTTTAATTGTATTTTTGTATTTATACTCTGTTTTTTACTGGCTGTAAACCGCCCTGAGTCCTGAGGGAGAGGGAGCGGTATATAAATTAAATTAATAAATAATAAATTAATAAATTAATAAATAAAGGTAATTCCATAAATATCAAAATGTTCGTTTTTCTAAGGTGATGAAAAATCAGCAAAGGCATTGCTTAAAATCTGCTATTCTAATCTTTTTCATTGATGAAATCTGTTCAGCTAATTAAATAAGATACTGTAGGGAAAAATCTGAGAATAAATACTGAAAATATTTCATAGAGGTTCTATGGATTCTGGATCGTTTGTTTCTTGACTATGTGGAAATCACCTGTGAAAATAATAGAAATAATATATGAAGAATATAACATGATTCTTTATAGCTTCTGGCTAAAAATCAAGAGACCGTGAGTTCTACTTATGTTAGCCGTAAAAGCCAGTAGGAGGTCCTTGGAAGAGTAGCTCAGCCCAACTCACCTCATAGAGTTTTTGTTGTGGAGAAAATAGGAGGAGGAAAGTATGTTGGATAGATTAACCATCTTGAGTTATTTGTAAAAATAATAAAAGTGGGATACAACTTAATATTTATAAGAAAAATAATATTGTGAGTTATAAAGAAATATCACTTGATAGAGATGTTAATGGATGACTTCTCACTTGTTTATGTTTAGTCTCCATTACTATTCTTCTTCTCATCATTCCATCACCCATCTCCTCCCACTATGACTATAACTTGTTGCTTGTATTCTCAGGATTTATACTAATTATTTTTTCCTAATGATTTGATTGCTTATTTGCACCCTATGACTATCATTAAATGTTATATCTTATGATTCCTGATTAATGTACCTTTTCCTTTTATGTATACTGAGAGCATATGCACTGAAGACAAATTCTTTGTGTGTCCAATCACATTGGCCAATAAAGAATTCTTCACCATAACATTTTTTATATTGCATTTAATGTTGTATCTGCTGTGTAAGATAACCAGAAATATTATGGAGAATCTATACAAATGTAATGAATTAAATAACTGCTCAGAGCTCAAAGAAAAGAACACATGATGTTTTGGTTTGAACATAATTTTTAAATAAATTAGAGGCTCTATTTTTAAATTATAGGAGTGTTCCTCTACTAAGAAATGTGTCACATAAATTTAAGAAATGCTGGTTATGGGAGTAGGAAAAGCTAGATTATTATTAAAAGCGATATTATTTGCATAATCTTACTTCTGAAAGATATTGCATTATTCTGTATGTATGTATTTATGTACTTATTATTTGTTTGTTTATCAAATTTATATAACTACCCATTTCCCAAGAAGTCAGTCTGGGTGGCTATAGTAATCTATAGCTTCAAGAAGAGGTTAAAACATGGATTTAGATTTTGAAGATCAAAGACAAGTTTTTCTCAATTACAACAGCTATCTGTGGAGTAGTATAATAATATAATAATAGTAATTTTTATTATTCCTAAATATTTCCAGAACATCATCTCCACTGTTCCACAAAACAATATTTACAATTACCATGTTTATATCATAGCTGAATGGTAAGTTAATAATGGCAGCATCCTCTTCTAAAATGCTATCTGTCTTTTTACGTACAATATATAATGAAATCTATACTGTATATTTTCTTAATCTGTCTATACATGGCATTCTGAACTAATATTCCCCAATTAATAATTCAGGCTGCACCAAACCCAATCTAAAGAATCTGTATGTTTGAACCACAGGGTGCATATAATCTGTTTTCAAAACCTGTATACTATCTAACCAATGTGTAAAAGAAAAGAAAAGAAAAGAAAAGAAAAAGTTGTGTGGGATTTTTATTTTTATGAAATAGATAACTAAGCAGAATATTTAATTCCCAAAAAGTTTTATTATACAAATTTATAGCAAATAAGCTTTATATTTATATAAACAAAGATGTATGCCATAATTTTACACTTTCCTCTCTATATTTATGGGAGTTTGTGGTTTTCTAACTTATTAGAGACTGATTTTCTTGATTCTTAAACTCTCTTACCTAAATATTTATTTATTACTTATTAATTTAATTTATATACCGCCTCCTCTCCCAAAGGGACTCGGGGTGGTGTACAAATATGTCTAAACATTTAACCACAGCATCTTCTAAGTCATCTCTTACTTCCCTATTCTGATTTCTTGTTGTATTTTATCTATCCCTATCATATTTTATCCTAATGATAGGCAATATTTATTCTATTTTTCCATAGGGACAGCATCATTTTTCTAGTCTGCTTCCCGTTATTTAATCTCTTTCTTCTCTCTTCACATGTTCTCATTCACATCTTCACCTTTTCAGACTTTGGGAATTTCCCTTCTACTTTATCACTTCTTCTATTACTAGTCTGTTAATAGTTTCTTTACTCTTATGACTGTTGCTTCTGAGTTTTATCACTTTACTAGTTATTTAGTTGGGCAGGGTGTCGGGGTTCCAGCTAAACTCCTCATATCTATTCAAAGAAAAAGTCCTTCCAAGTAAGAATTTATTGAAGAAGTCATAATGGCACATCTTGGAAAACCCAAATCTGAACTTCTGGATTTTCCCATCACCCAAGTGCATTTTACAATCCATCCCCTTACATCCATCACACCATCCCAATCCAGCATAGCTAAAAGATAAATCCCTTTTTCAGTCAACCCTCCCATGGGTTGGTTGACCTAGCCTTGACACTCTGCAAGAATGTTATTTAGACTACCAACTATTCTCTAAGAGATTACCCCTCCCAAATTTCCAGGCACTAACACTGGCAGCATAGAAGCTTCTGAGAATAATATGGCTTTCAAAGCTGACACGGGGAGTTCTATTAATTATTTTTTCTCTTCTCTCCCAGCATCCTTTAGTCAGTTTTGCCTGCCAAATATCTGGGTTCTGAGATTTCAAAGTACCCATGTTTTCCTTTTGAAGTGACACAATGTCTGCTTCTTAACCTTCGCATTTTTTCTGAAGGCTTGGCATATCCTCCTTTGCCTTTAGTTGCTGGGTATAGTTTTCAGTGGTGAAATGAAGGATTTCTCTCTTTTTTTGCTATCATGAAATTGTCAACTCTTTCTCTGGCCATTGGCAGTTATCGTCATTCTTAATTCTGCAAGTAAAAAAAAACAGTTTTGGAATAAACAGTTTTGTTGCTAAAGGAAGCTTTATGGATACGTCAATTTATATGTAGCTCAATTTGAGGGACACTTAGTTTTATTTGTTTTACTATAATGCACTAAAAATGAATACCTTACTCATTGTTTTATTTTTCTTAATCTCAGAACATTGGCAGGGATTGGTTTATTGTATTTCAAGTTGTAATTTGTTTGCTTATTTGCTTGTTTACAGGCATTGACTAAACATAAAATGTATGTCTAGATATTTTGGATATTGGAAAGCATTAACACTAAATAGATTCATTTCTCTTCATTTTATAGCAATTCTTATTTCAGAATTGGAATTGAAAAGTACCATTTTTCAATAAAAGGTACATCTGATCCTAATCTACTTTTCAGAAGTTCAAAGTTTTCCCATTACTTTGTTATCTCTGCAATGTTTCACCCTGTAGGACAAATTATGAATATCAATATAAGGACTTATTGCTATTAGTGGCATCATCATTTCAATATAACCACAATTGTCAAAAGAATTATACGGCTTCTTTAATTAGCAATTTAGAACTTCCCAAAAAATTTCATTTAACTTTCGGGTTGAACTTAAAAATTCAAATCAGCATTGTCAGAGAAATAATATACATGTTATTTCTTTAGACATGTTTAACAAGTAGATTTTAAAGCATTTCTAATTCTTCACCTAGAGATGAAGATTCCTGATAAATCTAGTGGAAAAATTTGTCTCTTAAAAGATAGAGGAGGGAACTAGAGAATCGGCCATATAGGACTCAATTCTCATTTCAGTGATAAAAGGGATTGACATTACAAGAATCTTGTGGGGGAGGGTTGAAATTCAGCTGGTGTGGAACAGTTTGCCCATTTCCCGGTAGTGGAAATTTTGCCTAGTTAGGAGAACCAGCAAAATTGGCTGTGGCTGGCCCCCCTTTCCCTCCCACCTGGTTGCCTGGTTGCCCTGTTGGCGCTCACCCGTCTGCTTGCTCAGCCACTCGGTGCTTACCCCACCTGCCCACTCGGTGCTCATCCCACCCTACCTCACCTGCCTGCAATGCCCCACACAATCACACAACCTCATCTCGTGTGCTTCCCCAGCAGAGCTCACATTCTGTATCCATTGCTGGAGAAAAGAGTTTGCCTGCCTTGCCTGGAAGTTTTTATGTGGATGCGGTGCATGTGGCTCAACAGAGCGGTGCTGATCTGCTTGCCTACTAGGTAAGTAAGCCCACAGCCTAGCTAGCCACACACCCCCATCCCTGGACTTGGGTATTTTGCCTAGCACCAGCACCACTGGTTAATTAAATATGGATGCTTGCTGCTTCCCAGGTAGCCCCCCCTGACCTTGGCCTTTCCCAGGTCCCTTACTGCCAGCGCCGCCAGTTAATTAAAGGCAGAAGCTTGTGGCCTTCCCAGGCACCCTGCTGACCTCGGCCTTTCCCAGGTCCCCTAGCCCCAGTGCCAACAGTTAATTAAAGGCGGAAGCTTGTGGCCTTCCCAGGCACCTCTAACCTCAGCCCTTCCCAAGTTCCTTAGCCCCAACACCGCCGGTTAATTAAAGGTGGATGCTTGCAACCTGGAAAAAGCCTCTCCCTTCCCTCCCCAGACTTTTCTAGTTTGCCTGCCTTCCACCGCAGCTACCAGGGTGGTACTCGGCCTCTCCCACCCTGGGAAACCCTTTTACCTGCCTGCAAGGCTCTGCTGAGCAGCTGCATCCTAAGTGGCTTGGCTTGACTGGGATGAACATCCCTGATCATTGCTGAGCTGCAAGCAGCCAATCCTGAATCTGCCTGCTAGCCATGTGACCCAGCTTGAATTTGGTAAGTTAAAAAAAAATCTTTCATTGCAACTTTGCTCTGCTCTAAGGAAACTGCTTGAAATTGAAAAGCCTTGGTGCTCCCTCCTATTTCTTTAACAGCTTTGAAAGGTTTTTCTGGGAGTCTGAACTCTGAAGGTTAAGTTGTTTCCTAATAATTATTGATTATTGTTTCCTATTAATTGATTATTGTTTCCTGATGTTGGAAATTAACACCCACTCCTCTCCTAGAACAATGAAAATATTAAAAGGCATAATATTTTCCCTAAAAGAGAAACAGAAAAACGAAATAGAAATCTTAAGACAGAAATTCAGCCCTAGCCCCCTGTCCCCACCAGCAGATCCTTATTTGGAAGACAATAGACTGAGCTAGCTTTATTTGCATCTTAAAAGGCTCTTAGCCCCAGGATGGGATTTCCCAACTCTCCACATGGCCCCTTGGAAGATTATATCACTCAGCAAGATTCAACCAAGATTGAGACTCAAAAGACAATCTATAAAGTTACCCTTGCATGGCACCATGGGAGTCTGACAATCAATCAGAACACAAGCTCAAATTCAAACTGCAACAGAGGAAATAAAACCCATTTGTTAATATGAGTTGATTGTTTATGACTATCAGTACTTATGATTCTATCTTGAGGAATGTACCTTTATATACAGTACATATGGCGCCAAAGACAAATTCCTTGTGCGACAATCACACATGGCCAATAATGAATTCTAATTGGGGGCTTTATTGCATTCCAAAAAATGCATTGGCCTGCCCATATTCCATTACCAGACCTGCAAAGCTCATAAATGTGAAGATTGGTTATGAATTTACTTTTTCAACACTGTTTTAACAGTGAATTCTGATAGCAATTGCTAAGTTGTAGTTGCTGGTAACTTGTGTTTCTGCAGTCAGTATTTTTTTGTTAATAAACCACAAAGGAAGGAATCTGAGAAGAGGAAGTGGAAACTTGTGGTGTATTAACAAGTCATTAAATTCTATAAGTAAGTATTTTGAGGATCTGCTAAATCTTCTGGCATTTTCCCAGAAGCTATTTGTTAGGTGATAGTCACAGCTTGGGGTAAAAGGAAAATAACTGGTTTTGGGGGGGGGCAGTTTTTACAAAAGAATAAAAGAACTTTTGGTGTTGTCTTGGCAACCACCCAGTCATGTGACCATCAAGCCATGCCCAGACAGCCATGTGACCACCAAGCCACACCCACCAAGCCACGCACATAGAGCCTGTAGTAAAAAAAATTGAATTTCACCACTGGGAGTGACCATGCTATATTGGAACTTAACATTATGCAAGAAGAAGGAATAGAAAAATGTCAAACTAAAGTCTTGTACTTTAAGAGAACTGATTTCAATAAACGTAGAGAAAGAGTTTGGCAAAGATTCCATGGATGAAAATCCACAAGGGGAAAGCAATCTAAAAAGCTTGGGAAACTTTGAAAAATGAGATTATAAAAGCCCAGTCTAGCACAATAAAAAAAGAAAAGTAAGACATTTTTAAATAAACCAACATAGCTGTACAAAGAACTCTATGATAAACTGAAAGACAAAAAGGATAGGTATAAAAGGTGGAAACATAACTAAGGCAAAATATCAGAAAATCACCTGAACATGCAAAGATGAAGTCAGAAAATCAAAGGCTCAAAATGAACTAAAATTTGAGACAAATGTCAAAAATAACAATAACAACAACAACAACAACAAAGCTTCTTTCAACATGTAAAAAACAAGAAAAAAGCCAAGGAAATGATTGGTATATTAATGGGGCAAAATGGCAAGAAAGCGAGGAGCAGTAGGGAGAAAGCAGAATTGCTTAAACTCATTTTTTACATCTGTCTTTACACAAGAAAAAACCCCAGCCAAACTATTTTAAAAACCCTATAAAATGCAGATTAGGAATGCAAGTCAAAATAAGCAACAAAATGATTTTTAAAAATCCCCTATCCTCTCTATACAAATTCAAATCACCAGGGATTTGAATTTGCCACAAGGATTACATCCCAAGTTTCTGAAAGAACTGGCAGATGATATCAAAAACCACTGAACCATATATTTTAAAAATCCTGAAGCACTAAGGAATTATCAGATGACTGGGAAAGGACTGATGTGGTTCCCATCTTTAAAAAAAAAGGGGGGGGGGTCGATCCAGAAAACTATAGACCTACCAGCCTCTCATCAACACCTGGGAAGATTCTGGAAAAGATAATCAAGCAACAAATCTGCAAACATCTAGAGGCAAACAACCAAAAGCTAATGTGGGTTTGTCAAAAACACATCACACCAGCATATTTGAATGTTTGTTGCCTATATAAAACACATTATATGGGAATGTTAGTTCTCAAAGAAGTTTAGAACAGAAGTCTTCCCATAGTGTAATTCAATAATATATGATAAATTCATTGAGACTTGAATGCCTGCCCCCCATTCTGTGGAGACATAATCCTAAAATGGAGATGATTTGACAACAAATCTTCAGTTTTACTCACATGATTATCCTATCCCAGACACTAAGCAATCAAATTTTCTCCCCATAATATATATTTAAACTAGATAAGAATTCTCTAGAACAGGAGCGGGCAAACTTTTTGACTCGCGGTCCACAATAGACTTACCCAGAAGGCGCCCACATGGATTATCCCGACCCGGGGTCACATGATATCCCTCGGAGCCACAGGTGGCAGGCGGGGCTGGCTTTGTCACGTGACCGGCTCTACTCTGCGACTTGCTCTGGAGCTCCCCGAAAGCTGCACCTTTCTTTCTTTTTTTGGTCCTCATTGAGAGAGTTTCAATTAAACGGTGGAAGTTCACTGCCTTTTCTTTTCTTCCTCCCCTCCCCTCTCTCTCTCCCTGCCCCGTTTTTTATTTTTATTATTATTTTTTAACTAGTTCGGCAGGCCGGATTAAAAAGCCCAATAGGCCGGATGTGGCCCGCGGGCCATAGTTTGCCCATGTCTGCTCTAGAAACTAGCACTGTCTATCATTGATGATACAGGAAACAAAACCAAGCTCAGATTAAGAACCACTCGTTAACAAACTGTATGAAAGTTTCATTTATTAATCTTTTCACATCTGTGTCCTTCTTTTAATCCAAAAGAAAATTTAGTCCAATCAAGAAAATTTGATCTACTTAGATCTATTTCCGCATGATAAATTCCATTCTATATTTTTCACAAGTGGGAAAATTTTTACTATAACAAACAGATGTATAGTTGAGTCATCATTTACATACTATGCTAAATCAAGTAAATGTGATTTAGTTTGATTAGTCAAGATTTAGCATATTGTGGGAACTCAAGGCAACTGTGGCATTATCAATTAACTGGAATGAAGCAAAATACGTCTTAATTCAATGGGTGAGTCTTGACAGTATATATCACCAAAGTTATTGCCTTGGAAAAAAATAGGCAATGCAGCAGAAGAAGATTGGGACCTGTACACCTACTTCTTTTCTGTAATCAAGGAATTGAATTGCTGCATTGCAAAATATTTGGGAAACTCACTCTTGATAATAAATGTTTAAGTACAGTTGATCTGTCCTAATAGTCCAAATAGAGAAAAAGGTATGATTGTCAAAGTGACTGAGTAAGCCACGTAGTCATTCCTATTTCTAGATTATCCACTAGATAGAATAGGTTAATGTGTCTCTCAGATTTGACTAGAAACAAATTAAAAAGCTTTTTTCTAATAATGAAAAGCTGCTTACTTTGCATTTGAACAGACTGCTTTTGACACTCCACTTTACAAAAAGGCTGAACATTTTAATGTCAGCAAATTTAGCTACAACTAATAGAATATTCCTATGAGTAATGGCTTCTTGACCTGTATAGACACTGTGCATTTAAACAGTGAGAGTCAAATAAAACATTCTTACTGGCTCTCCATCTGCTGTCAGTCATATACTTCATGCATCAAGAAAATTTGGTAAGATTCCTATATGTCAATGTGTGATTACAAATATACATTCTTTCATCTTATCCTTGGAAAAATACACTTCTGTCTAATCCATTTTCCAAATGTGAATTCCTGGTTTGATTAATGCCCTCCCATAATATTCCTCCTTCCAACAAATCCATTTAGAATCAAATATCTAATTCTTTATCTGCTACAGAATTCTAAATGAGTTATTAAAATACCATAAGAAGCAGTTAGATTAATAGCTACGTCATTATCTAAGAATAATATTATTTTTTACACAAGCCTATTACATTTCTAAAGATTAAAAGTAACTTAACTGAAACAATGCCAGGTAAGGCTCCAAGCAATCCATAATGGATGGCAGCCATGAAACCACATTAACTCTGCTAGACAGAGGACAGATTGCTTCAAATTAGGTGAAAGATGCAGCTGAAACCAGACGAGAATTTAAAAAAAACCTCTGAAGTTCATTTTATAACAAAACAAATATAAGATTTCTTTAAGGAAAGACCAAAATTGAGACCCAACAATGCCTTCAAATTAAAACAAATTAAAATATTAAAGCATATGGGTGAAAAGGGAATACTAAATGTTATGTTGCAGTTTTGGATATCTAATGTTGAAATCTACAAATATTTCAGTAAGTAAACACTGCAGTTCTTTTTTAAATATGCAGGCAGTCCTCGACTTACAACCACAATTGAGCCTAAAATTTCTGTTGTTGAGTGAGATATTTGTTAAGTGACTTTTGTCCCATTTTTTCGACCTTTCTTGTTACAGTTGTTAAGTAAATTACTGTAGTTGATAAGTTAGTCATTCAGTTGTTAAGTGAATCTGGCTTGACCATTGGCTTTGCTGGTCAGAAGGTCACAAAAGGGGATCATGCACAACCCTGGGATACAGCAGAAGTCATAAATATGAACCAGTTGCCAATCATGTGATCATGGGGATGCTGCAAAGGCTCTAACTAGGAAAACGGTTATAAATCACATTTTTCAGTGCCGCTGTAACTTTGAACTGCTGTAGTCAAGGACTACTTGTATAAATATCTATGGAGATTCTTGGTCATCCATGTCATAGTTGTCCCAAAGATGCTTTTTCAAGAGGCAACTCGACTTTCTGGTTTTTCTTTGAAGATGTTTCATTTGTCATCCAAGAAACTTCTTCAGCTCTGACTGAACGGTGGGAAATGGAAGGGTTTATATTCATTGCAGACAGATGGACATTTTAGACCTTTATAACCCACTAAAAGAATGCAAATGACCAGCTATCTGCAAGGAGTATCAATCCTTCCATTCCCTACCATTCAGTCGGAGCTGAAGAAGCTTCTTGGATGAGAAGCGAAAAGTCTTCAAAGAAAAAACAAAAAGTCCAGTTGCTTCTTGAAAAAGCACCTTTGGGATTACCTGTATACATAATTTTTTTATTTTTATATAATATAATATACCTTTGATATATTGCATTTTTTGTTACATTGCAGTAACTTCTGCAGTTCAAAAGAATGCTTTTATCATCAACAATTAAGCATCACTGATATTATTAAGAAGATTTAACTGGAACCAACAGTTCTCTATCTCTTTTTCTCCAATTTTTCTTGCATTTCTACACATCTCAAGAGTTCTTTTAGCCTTTATAGGATGCCTTTCTATTACAATTCATTGCTGATAAACCCAGATATGGAAAAAGACTTTCTAATTTAGAAAATCTAACTTTTGCTGAATAACCTCTAGTCTCCGTGATTCTTGTTACTAAGCAAGCATTGGACTACTTTGCCATTTCTTCAGATTGCTCCAATATATCAAGGAAGAAACCCCTAAAAGCAAGACGTTTGTCTTCAATGGAGAATAGGCACAAATTTTCACACCAGCCTTCACAGTCGGCATCCTTTTTAGAGCAACCTGTTTTGTATTATTGAAGTGGATTAGAAATTGCCTCTGCTTTTTGTAGCTAATCCAAACACAGAAGGAAAATAAAAAGAAAATTGCCTGGCTTGTGCTTAGTGCAGGATTTCCTAGGGAAATCATTTCATAGTTCAAGGACCCATAGTTTGAATCCAGTTAGAAAAAGTAGTTCCATGCCAAGTTTATTTCTAATTTGTATTGCATTTAACAAACCGAAACACAGGTTTGCTTCTAAAGGCACACTTGCTGTTCTTGCAAAATGCCTAAATTGTTGCTAGGCAACTGGTTATTGACTGCTTGCTTTTTCTATTTCTCGGTAGTCCAAAATGTATATAGTGCATGTTAGCCATTTGCTAGACTTATATCCCATGACTTTTCTTAAGATTACGGAGATATATGGTAACGTTTATTTCTGCCAAAAGACCCAAAATTCAGATTTCGCTAAGGGACCAAGTACCTATCTCCAAAACGGGAAATTAAAAGATTGTCATATTGATGGGGTTACTATTATTATTATTATATTAGTAAATATACCACCTGTTTTTTCTCAGTGTGTTACCATTCTAGGTTTTCCTGCTGCATTTAAACCTCTCAAACAGTTATTAAAGCCAGAAGAACAGTGTTGAACAAATGGCACAATGTTCTTAGTTGGATAAGGCTAAAATGGTTTTATAAAGTGTTTCTTAAGAGTTACTCAGATATTTTTAAATGTATGGAAATGCTTTCAGTTTTGACAGCATGCTGTGAATTTGACCCACACCTCTATTAATTCGTGCTCCAGACAGGTTTACACAGGTTTTTGCATGCAAAATCTTGAAGGTTTGACCCAGAACATACAGTATACAAGTAGAGATAGGGAAAAGACAGTCTAAAACCTAAGGGCTCAGCACAGAGCATAACCACTGCCTTAGAAGATCAGTATAAAAAAAAAACTAATGAGAACTCTATTGCTAGAGAAAGAACTGAAGACTAAACAGCATTTCTTCGTGTACAGCTAATTGGTGCATCTCCCTGGACAGAGCATTATTGCAAGAAAAGGATTGTGTGCCATGCTTGTATTCCTATTTCACTAACCACACAGAGTCCCCATCCATTGTTCCGAACCAAATTCACACGTAAATGAACAAATCATGTTTTCAGAGCTGTTATATGTTAACAAAACCTACAGCTTAAAGATCTAAAGTTTTCAAAATGTTATCAGTCCTATCAGTTGCTACTGAAACACACAGTATACTGAAGAAATCATAGCCTGAACTGTATGTAATATTCTGAATATTCATGGGGACTATGCTAAGCAACAGCGCAGCAATTCACCATTTCATAGCTATAATCCATTTGGCAAATATTCCTATCCTTCATGATCAGAGTAGCAGGGAGGGGGGAATAATCATAGGAAAGCCTCTGTGGCAGCGCTATAAAATGTGTTTTTATTTTAACTGTAATGATTTCTGGAATGATTAAAACTGAACATTAAATAAAACATCAGCTGCCAGGAAAACAACAAAATCACTTGTCAATTAAAGAAACATAGAAAGATACCCTTCTTTTTACCTGTGACACTTTTTTTTACAAAATTGAAAATTTTAAAACATTTAACAATCAGAAATTATGGGGGGGGGGTCCTTTTGTTCATCCGATATGTAGGTGGTCCTCAAATTACAACAGTTCATTTAGTGACCATTCAAAGTTTAACAGGACTGAAAAAAGTGACTTATGACCATTTTTCATACTTACGACCTTTGTAGCATCCCTATGATCCTGTGATGAAATTTAGATGCTTAACAACTGATTCATACTTATGACCTTTGCTGTGTCCCAGGGTCGTGTGATCACTTTTTGAGACCTTTTGACAAACAAAATCAATGGGGAAGTCAGATTCACTTAAAAGCTGTGTTGCTAATTTATCAACTGCAGTGATTCACTTAACAACTGTGGCAAGAAATGTTGTAAAATGGGACAAAGCTCACTTGACAAGTGTCTCACTTCATAACAGAAATTTTGGGCTCAATTTGGTCATAAATTGAGGACTACCTGTAAATCTTAGTGCGGGACACAAGACAGAAATGGATACATTCTGAATATTATACAGTGCCTGTATTTTGGCTTAAAGAAGGGGTACTGTATTGAAAAATATCAGGTTTACATGATTCCTAAGTAAGGATGAATTGGATATTTTTCTCTACTTGGCTACCAATATATTTGTTCATATGAAAACTATCAGAATTCCTAGCTTGTGTGGGAATTGCAGATCAACAAATGTGGAAGATTCTAGTTGTGGAGAAAACCTGGATTTTATATTTATACAAGCAACACGATTTTATAAAAGTTGTGACTTTGGGTTAGCTTAGCCAAAATTATTTGAGAGTAGAAATAAACCAATCAATTATTAACACTAGGTCCTGCTAGGTCAGTGGTGACAAACCTTTTACTTACCGAATGCTAAGAAGTACACACTTTGCACGAGCGATCCACACTTGCGTGTAGCTCTTCCATGTGCACTACATGTGCAATTGCACCACCAGTGCATGCATGCAGCTTTTGCACATGCAATGCACACACACTGTACACAGTCATCACACACACATGAGCAATCATGTGTTCATACGCAGGAGAGCTCCAAAGACCAGCAGGGTTTCCTGCTGCAATCGCACGCATGCATAGCGGAGACCCGAAGACCAGCTGGGTCTCCCCAATCGTGCATGCATGAATGCGCAATCGCATGTGCATGTGCATGCTCAGCTGGAGATAAGTTGGCCAACAGCTTGTGTGTCCAGCAAGATGGCTCTGCATGCCACCTGTGGCATCCATGCCATAGGTTCACCATCACAATGCTAGGTGATTGTCCTTCTTTATACATGTGATGACCAACATGAATTATGTAGAATTGACCTCATGTGACTTAATGCTGCAGGAAAAAGTAACTCAAGTTGTTTGTTGCAATAGTCTCTCTTAGGTCAAAAAGACCCTGATATTAAAAGTCTCTCTTAGGTCAAAAAGACCCTGATATTAAAAGTCTCTCTTAGATCAAAAAGACCCTGATATTAAAGTCTATA
>JAEANM010014783.1:3577-13858 GCA_017656035.1 Myanophis thanlyinensis
CCTGCAAAGGAGTTGAAATTTGAAATATTTATCTCAAAATAAATGACAATCACAGAGGCTCTGTGATGGAGCGGGAAGGGGAGGGGATCAAAAAGGGAGGGGAGCATGCAATCAAAAATTCAAGATAGTAGTTGCAATTCAGTGTGATTGAAACACTGACACCTTTATGTATGACACAATAGAAGGGGTGGGGCCTGGAACACATGGCCATAGGTGCCATTTTTCACATTTTTGACTTCACCCCAATAGATGCCTCCACTGTCGTAATTGTGGCTCTGATAGCCATGCTGTCTGCCTCCTCACAGTGACAGAGGCCCTGTACCTGCTCTTTGCAATAGTGGAAAGGTTATTTATGCAAATGAAATGTATTTTTTTCTCCAACAGGAATGGAAATATACCCCATTTCTGGATCAGGATTACCAAAGAGGAAGCAAAGAATCAAATGTCCACCCCTGGTTCTCAAATTGAAATATCCACCACTTGCTTATCAAATAAAAATGATTCTTGTATCTCTTTGAATTGAGCACCAAGCAATGGGATGAGCTTCTGTCCTCACCCCAGCTCCTGCCAACCAAACAGCTTGAAACCATGCAAATGCAAGTAGATAAATAGGTACCACTTCGGTGGGAAGATAACAGTGCTCTGTGATGTTATGCTGACCACATGACTGCAGAAAAGTATTCAAACAGGACTGGCTCAATGGCTTAAAACAGAGATGACGAGTGAAGTAAGATCTTCAGGGGCTCCTTTACCTTTTCTTTTATGGGTAAAAGAATCCTATCTATTTGTGTGGCCTGTTGGCTGCTGGCCCCTCCAATAGCCAAATCAGAGGAGGAGGCGGTGTGGAAGTCAGGGCCAGCATCCACGCAACCTGAGAGCTCTGAGGGGGAAGAGGGAATGGAGCCGTCAGAGATAGAGACAGAGTCAGAGCCTGGGTTGTCCATCAGCCCTCAGATGGAGAGTCAACAGCCACCAGATCTGGAGGTGGCTGAGGAGGAAGAAGAGGAACAGCTGGGTCCAGTGCCTGATGCATGAATGCACAGAAGGCAGAGAAGAGGAGAGCAATGGAAATCCATGGGCTGATCCTTGGGAAGGAAGAGCCATCACTGTTAATGAAGCCCCACCCTACCCCTGGGAATAAAAGGCAGGGGGCGGAGATGAATAGATGTGGCAGACGACTATTCATCTTCCAGCCAGATGGCCCTGTTAGCCTGCATTGAGAGTGAAACTTTTTGTCAAGGCTGCCAGCATTCCTAATTAAAGGAATCTTTGAGTTCCCTTCAGATGTTTGTTGTGTTTGGGGAACTGGGTCAGAACACTATTAGCCATGCCCATTTTACTGGTAGTTGGACATAGATGGCTGTAATCCCTTGCTTGGTTTGGAGATCTGTAGTGTTTTAAATTATTCCTAGACACTGTAAGAAGTCAGCAATGTTTGTACAGCTGATAGCTAGAAATCAGAATACCGGTAAGTATGGCAGCTTCTTTTCAGTCTAACATATTTTAGTAGAAAACATGTTTAGACTGTTTCTGATGTTTAATAATTCTTATTAATTTCTATTTTGCTAATTTTTCATGGCCATGATCTAGATCTTTGCAGTTATATTAATAAAATAATCATAAATGATTTGAAGAAATACAAATAAGATGTTTGATCACTTTATTTCTTGTTCAAAATACATATGAAACAAATAGAATAAAATTATATCAAATGTTTCTTGTTTTTGTCTTTTTCAATATAAAATTATCACAAACTGTACATTTTAATGACATACATTTGAGGTGCCCTTACATATCTTGATATTTCTCTCTACTGACGAATAGATTTGTATACTTTTGAGACAGTTGATTGTAAAAGTACAGAAACATACATTTCTTAAGAGCTAGTGCAAAAAAAGAAAAGAAAAACAGTTACTATATTAGTAATAACAATCATATACTTTTAGATTTCCACAAACGGCTGGTTAGCACATACAAAAAGCCCAGAACATGTTTTAGGGAGAAAAATGTGCTTTTAAAAACTGTCTGTTAATTACAGAAGCCCGAGATACCAATGTGAACAATGGCTAAGGGCCAAATCACAAACTGGCTTGAAAAAGGCACATACTTAACACGGCAGAAAAAGTACAAAACAAAACCCCATTCAGCTGACATCAAATAGCAAAGACTACACTGTTGTATTCCATAAGCTACACTGACTTGGCCTTATGACTTACGTAATTCTACAGACAGGCAAGTTGAATTTGGACTGCTGAGGCACATTCACACGCAAAACTAGCAGCGTGGTTGTTTTACTCTTTAGCTCCGTGGTAAAGCAAGGACCACCACATGGAAGAAATGATTGAATGGTGCAAAATTCAGCAAGACTGAATCTTGTCTAAACCTCTTACAAGCTATGGGAAAGCTGTCAGGACTCTTCTGTTTTCCATAACCAGTTTTAAATGGATGGTCTTTCTGCGTATAAATACCAATGCTGGGAAAATGCCAGTACATTTTTCTTACAAGGTTTCTTATAATCTTTGTTGGCAGTACTGAAGGGAAAATAGAAATCAAAATGCCCACTGAAGCATTGGAAAGATGCTTACAATTATCAACAGCATTTGTAATTTATCTCAACAGCAGGTCCAAGAATCTTGGTGCTTTCCAGAGGTTTTAAATTGGCCCTTCTGATTTGGATTGATGGGAAATGCAGTCCATGAAAGTATCAGGCTACCTATCTGGTGCTTTGCAGTCATCAGTCTTTATTTTGAAAATTTTGGATTATGAATTTTATTTTTTTTAAATAGTGCACTATTCCCGATTAGTAGAATCCCATTGCTTGATATCATTATTATTTATACAATTTAGTTTTCATACAATGAACTTGTGAAATTGTTTTACAAACAAAAAAATATTTATTCTATATCTCTCTGTTTATATGCAAAAGTATCAAAAGTCAGATTCTGTCCACCTCATCTCTGTGGGGTAGATTTCCTGAATATAACAGTAAAAATAGAAAATAATGTTTATTATTCTTAAGAACCTGTAAATTTTTCATTACCATCTGTACATATTGCCCTTTTCATTGCATCCGTATGAAAATAATTTATCTAGTTTGGAAATGTATATTTTATATCAGATATGTTCATGCAAATAAATGAACCCTGCATGTGCATTTAATGTTGGAAAATGACAATGAATGCATGCACGTACCACTCATATTTGATGGACAGCAAGAATTTTTGTGTTCTGTGGTTTAGAACAAGGACAAAAAAAAAATAGAACGAGACAATTAAAAATAGACAGTGGCTGTATGGACATTTTATTTCTCTTCCCTGAATTTTAGCTACCAACTCAGTAGATCAGACCAGAAAATACGAGGGACAATAAATATGGTTTTATTTTAGTTGAATGGCCTTGATTGAGAAACTCAGTGCTTCAAGAAAGTTGTCATCACTAAATGAAGATGTTGCTAAGCATAAAACAAGAAAGTTAATTGGCTGTAGATGATAATGGAAAACTGGACCATGCAGTCAAGGCCGCTGTTTTGTATGATGTGATGTGTGGCTATTTCTGGTAGCATGGACTTTTGAAGTGGACAAAATATGGCCAGCAATTTAGAAGAAAATAGAATAATTTTGTTTTGTATGAAATATATATAGTTTTTATATATGTATATTAAATTGATAAATAATTTCATTCTCATCATTATCAAAAGTAAAGCATATTTCTTCAATCTTCATACAAATATATAAATCTATCATGTGCAACGGGGCAATATAAGTGCTCAGAAATACACATCTTTCAATGCAAACAAGAAATGCATAACTTTTAATGCAAACAAGTTGCCCTACCAACTGAACAGCGTGTAGGAAATCCCCAAAGGCATTCATAACATAACGTATCCAATTTCTCAATCTGGCTGTGATCTAATCATATCATTTCCATTTTAGACAACCCAGATGAGTCTGTGTCTCACAAGCTGTGATGATTGCATATTACACGCACAAGATCATATTACAGGTAGAGATCTGATCCAGAAAATTTGTGACCAAACCCTGAATACACAAGTCAGAACTATTGCAACAAACATGTCGGAAAACTCTAGTTGACACTTCTCCACTGCCAAGTAATATACTTGTGCACTTTGAATTGGTTGTTTAAGCATTTTTCCTCCCTCTGCGAGCAAAGTAAGGATCGTAGTTAGTGAAACAGTCATGTTTTGCTCGCAGAAGGTACATGGATCTCATAAAAAGATCATAGAAAAGCTATGTACATGACTGGATCAAAAACCACACTTAATAAGATAAGCAGCCTCCTACTATTTCCTGGGTCTCATCCTCTTGACTCATTTTTCTTCAGATTTTTCAAAATGGGGAAGAATCGAGGAGAATGTCATTTTTTTTTGTTTCTTGACCTACTGTTTCAGTTCAAATTGCTCTGTCTCGTTGCGTCATTGTGCAACAGAGAAGCTGTAACTAGCATACTCAAGACTTTCAAGGTAGAGCTACTGTAGCATCTTTTTGCCTGTAAAAACCTTTCATTCATCCCTATAAAGGCATCCGCTTGATTGGGCCCTTTCAGTGAGTACACAAGACAGTCTCATTCCAGTAATACTGATGGTTAGCATCAATATGGAAGCAAGCATTGGAAGAATAATCTGCTATGAACTGCTAACCAAGCCTCTTTCATATCAGCAATGCTCACAGAAATGTCCCCATCCCCCCCAAACTCTACCAAATGAACAAGTGCTGCATAGGAACAGTTTTTACAAAGTTAAATATAAATATTAACAACACATTATCAGAGACATTCCTTAATTCATGACGTGTTTCTTAGGTATATAAAAGCAGTTTTAACTCCGTGTCTGAGTTCACACAGTGCAGGAAGCTATGGTTTGCTTTTAACCATGCTTGATTTCATCAGTCAAAATTGGCTGGATTCACCCAACATGCTAAGCCACAATTCATGGTTTACAAAACATAATGCCAAGATTCATATCATATATTAAACTAAAACCAGAGGGAACCATGTTTTGACTTATCATGGTATGAATGCAGCCTCTTGTGACCTTGACTTCTCAGAAAAACATTTTCGCAAAGCTTAGAAATGTTGGGCTATGTTACATTTTTTCAACACAAAAACTCTTAGAAATTTAAAAACAGATAAATATCCATAGTTTGGCCATACACAACGTGCCCATTTTTGCCTGAAACAAGAAACAGTACATTAAGTAATCTATTATATCTAAACATTTTTAAAGGGTCTCATTTTAATCTACCACAAGTACAATTAGTACAAATAAGAGAAAGCACACAAGCAAGAGACTGTAAATTCCAGCATTTCAAAGCAATCTTACAGTTTTTACATATTGGAAATATACTCCAGATTGTAATAGTTCTGTGCCAATGCAAAATATTGAAATGTTTACTCAAATGTCCAAAAATATGTTTTCAAAAGTAAAACAGAAGTGTTTTGTACTAGAATTAAATAATCACAAGAACATTTATTTCTGAGATTTATTGGGGCCAAATGTATTTTCATTATGTTTTGGCCAGTAAAAATCAGACACTGTTAGCAATGATTGAATATGGAAACATTTTCAATGAGCTTCCCTCCCCATTCTTGAATTATGCCATTGTGACTTTCTGTGCAACTGTTTTATATGGAGCAGAATAAAAAAAAAAAATCCTGTCTTTTTCTTCAAATAGTTGATTGGAAATATTAGAGATATTTGCATTTGGATGGGTATTTAAAGTCAGAACTCCTAGAGTGTGGGTTTATATTCATGAATGGAGAATGAGTAAGTAAGTAAGTAAGTAAGTAAGTAAGTAAGTAAGTAAGTAAGTAAGTAAGTAAGTAAATAAAGTAGGTAGGTAGGTAGGTAAGTAGGTTGGTTGGTTGGTTGGTTGGTGGCACAATCAACCAGATGTTTAGACTGCATTTGACATCTTTATCTACCTATTTAGGCCTTCCCAAGGGATAGACAGATGGTGATTTGTGGTGTTGGAAGTATCACTGCAAGCTATAAATTATTCCAAATAAACGTCTGTGAAGATTCTCAGTCATCCAAGTCATGGATGTCCTAAAGGTGCTTTTTCAAGAAGCAACTGGACTTTGTGGTTTTTCTTTGAAGATGTTTTTTCAAAACTTCTTAGATGAGAAGTGAAATGTCTTCAAAGAAAAACCACAAAGTCCAGTTGCCTTTTGAAAAAACGCCATTGTGTTCCAAGTAAAGCTGCTTTTGCAATTGACTGATGGTGATTTGATGACGGCCGATGATATTCAATTGGTGCTCTAGATGTTTTGGGATTGCACCCAAGGTACCGATTATTATTGGTTCTTTGCCACAATCCTTCTACTTCTATTTTAAGGACTTTGTATTTTGTGATTTTATTATGTATGGGTAACCTACAGTTAGATCTGCAATAACCAAAGATCTAAAAATTATTACGGTAGCATCATTAAAGGTTAGAGCAGGGGTGTCAAACTGAAGGCCCGTGGGATGGATCCAGCCCATGGGATGCTTAAATCCGGCCTATGGGGCTGGCCTGGGAATATCAAAGGACCACCCCGCAGTGCTTCTGCTGGCCAAAAATAGGCTGAAAAAAGGCCAAAAATGGCTGGAAAAGGGGTCAAAAAAGCGCCAAAAAATTAGGATGAAATGGGCCAAAACTGGTAACATGCTGCAGGTGGAATCTGTCCCATCTCTCTGCTTGCTCCCTGCTGACCCCGCCTTGCCAGCCGGCAGAGAAGAACTACAATGCTGATCCAGCCCTCAAACAAATCCAGTTTGGCTGAAAGAGAGAATCTGAATCTCTCCTCTTCTTTTCATATATACATACATAGATACATACCTGTTTATGTAAACAAGCAACTTTTCAAATGCGTAAGTGTGGGCTTTTGTACATTTCTGGCATGTATTCCCAGAATTTAAGCCATGATAAATATTTTTATTAGAATAAGACAAGGCTATTTAGTGAACCGGAGGCCTTATGTGAACAGGCTGGGTGTATCTAGCATCTCTAATCACAGAATAAGTATTCATCCACATAGCACAGTTTAAATGCATGAGGATATACTGAACTAGAATTTCAAAGTTTGACCCAGATGTAGATTTGATTTATATATTGCATTATTATAGCTTGATTTGATTAACGATCTGCAGTTGACTAGCTTCATATTATTTCACCCATTGTCCAAAGCCATAAGAGAGGTGGGGGAAATGATTGGTTTGGGGTTACTTCTGTTGGTTTGGGGTTACTTCTGTTGTTTAAATTCAAACTGAGTGGCTTGAAAAAGAGCATATCACATAAAGACACATACTTTTTCAAGCCACTCAGTTTGAATTTAAACAACAGAAGTAACCCCAAACCAATCATTTCCCTACTTCTTTTATGACTTTGGACAATGGGTGAACTAAGTAACTGTGAAGTAAGTGAACTAAGTGCTGTATCATTCAACCCAATTTCGCCAACTTAGTACATTCCAGTTAGATTTGGACTACAGTTGCTGAAATTCTTCAGCTATACAGCATATCACTTATACAGACATGTACGAACCAATTACCTATCAGTTTATGCTGTAAACTCAGCCCAGAGTGAAAGGAATAGGTAAACTTAAGGTATTATTCAGCATGCTTTCATATCCTCTTGGGAAGTCTCTTTGCCGATCAATGCACAGCACAAAAAATGAGATTTTTTTTGTGACACCAAGATCTAGTTTTCCCTTGCTATTTGATGTAGATTAGACACATAACCATTTGGTAATGTGCTAAGACACAAAAAGTTTGTTCTTGATCGCCAGGAAGTTAATGAAAAGTTTTTGCAATAAGATTTTACATAGATGTGATTAAGATCCCATTTGATAAATATATTCTAGTAGTTACTCAACGATTAAGACCTGATTTTTACAAAAAAGCTGCCATAGTAGGTACGTACGTCTTGTCACAAAAACCTGTTTACCAGATGGTGATCTAGCCTTAGGGTTTCATCATCCCATTGCATCCTTTATGAAGCCCAAGGACGCTACTGTTATTTCAACAATTTGTACCCTACATTTTTTGTTCATTTCTCTTCCCTCCAATTTTTCTCTTACAACAATGTAGTAAGCAGATAAGCCTGAGAGAAAGTTGGCCCAAAGTCATTGAACGATCTGTGATTAGCAGTGGTGGAATTCAATTTTTTTTACTACTGGTTCTGTGGGCGTGGCTTGGTGGGCGTGGCTGGGAGGGTCATGTGACTGGGTGGGCAGTTTCTGTAAGCAGGGCAATAAAGATTAGGTGAGAAACACCACCAGGATGTTCCTTTCTTGCCTTCCTTACAGGATTAACCCTGTAAAGTGGAAAAAAATAAAAGGAGATTTCTTCTATTAACTGGTTCTCCAAACTGCTTAGAAAATTTACTACCAGTTCTAGCGAACTTGCTAGAACCTGCTGAATTTCACCTCTGGTGATTAGACTAGAATCTCCTTGGGTCTCCTTAGCATAAGTTCCCCACCATAACAATTATAACGTAGTTTGGTGTTTTATGTTGTACTGTGTCATATTTTAATTTTTTTTTAAATTAAATGCTTTAAAAAAATAGATGACAGTTTCTGAAAGGTTTGTATGGCCTATTAGTCATGAACCCCATGTCCAGGAAGGAGCAGGAGTGTTTAAATGAGTGCTCGATTATGTATTATCATGTTCCTTCATATGCTGGAATTTCCTGAAAGCCTGAATAGGGCCATATTTAATTACCATTTAGTTTTTTTCCCTTTTATAAGTACTCAAGATGACATACATAATGCAACCAAATCATCAGTCAAATTATTGACTGACTTGGGGTTCCTAACATGAAATCTTTTGAGATGGGAAAAAGAAAGTCCGAATGGAGATTCAATCCTGACAGCAATGTGATAAATTAAAGATTGAGATTGTTAGAAGTTGAAAAAAGAAGGCAAAAAGACTATAAAGTTGACTTGTTTGACCGGGACTAAAATAAGTATTTATAAAATTCTGGAAACCTTTTATGGACATTTGGCCAACATTTGGACAGAAATGAGAATGATGAGAATGGGAGTTATGGGAAGAAATGAATTATTGTCTCCACTTCTCCCTTTAACAGAGCTAGACAAGGATGAGTGACAACATAAACCAGGGGTGGGCAGTTATGGCCCCTTTATGACTCGTGGACTTCAACTCCCAGAATTCCTGAGCCAGCTGGAATTCAGGAATTCTGGGAGTTGAAGTCCACGAGTCATAAAGGGGCCATAATTGCCCACCCCTGACATAAACCATATCTTGCTTATCTCTTCCCTCTTTTTTTGCCCCTCTACAACATCTGATGATTAATTGAATTCAATTTATTGCAAGTCCCATACTTTGGTAAATTTCTCCTGCAATATTAATATAATACTGGAAGGCTGAGCCTCTTTCAACACACCTTCTGTATATATTTTTCTGGTGTATAATTTTCATTAGAACTGCAAGAGGAATGGGCTAACCTCACTCCCACCACCTATGAGCTGCAGCTTCCAAAATGATTATGTTCTTCAAGAGTTGCCATTCAGAGGAGGAAGAGGATGCAGATGTATTTAAGAGCCATGCTGGTGCAGTGGTTAGAACGCAGTATGGAAAACTAATTCACTGCTGACTGTCAGGAGTTCGATCCTGACCGGCTCAAGGTTGACTCAGCCTTCCATCCTTACGAAATCAGTAAAATGAGGATCCAGATTGTTGGGGGCAATATGCTAACATTGTAAACTGCTTAAGTAGAATAAAGCACCATGAAGTGGCATATAAATCTAAACACTATTGCTCTTGCTCTCTTCTGTAGTTTGCCCAAACAAGTATTACTGTACAAACTGGACTTTTCAAGTTATTCCTAAGAGGTCTTAGTGTAGTCAAGTTGTTTTGAACATTGGAAATGTATGGGAGAGAACCAAGCATGCCCATTATGACAATCAGTGGCTACCCACCCAGATGTAAGGAGTTAACTTTCACTGTAAAATTGTCATATGGAAAGGACAAAACCTTCCTGTCTACTGGAATGTGGGACAGAATTTTCATTCTACTTCAACTTCACCTCTATTAGTGAAAGGAGGGAAATGAAAGTGGAATGATGTTTAAGAGAAAGGAAGCAAAATCCCACCTAAAATTCAGGCTGTCAGAAAAATAATGGAGATCTCATCTTTTGATTTTTTTTCCTTTGAAGGCGCTCTTCAGAAAGCATAAGTGAACCACGGGGACTTCCTGTTTGGCTTCTTCGGCGGCAGGTCGGAATCCGCGATCGTCCGCGGTTTCGATCTGTGCTCTCTTGC